>VXBO01012498.1:3090-16183 GCA_013400135.1 Rhinoptilus africanus
CCCCCCAGCATCTTCTCAGCGGTCCCTACCTGGCACAGCGGGTGAGCCGCTGCCGGCGCTCATGGCCAAGTTGCCCGGTGGTAGCGTGGCTGCTGGCACCACGATGCCTGGTGGCGGGTTGGAGGCCGGCGGCAGCGCCGCGGGTGAGCTCTGCAGCATCTCCTGCAGAAGAAAAAAACCACTGAAAATGTGAATTCTAACACACAGTGGAAGCACACAAGGTTTTAATTCTCCCCCTCCAATAAATACGCCCCGCTGCCTTCTTTTTTTTTTTTTTCTAGGTGGTTCAACAAGCGAAACTGCAGAAAAAGGGATTTTTCAGTTTCTTGCAATTGAAAAAAATAAATGGTGGCAAAATAAGGATTTATGCTTTGCAAACGTCCCACTTAGCGTCTTCCCCAAACTCGTCTTCTTTGTGCAGCCACTATTTCCCATAAGGAAAAAGGAGAGGAAAAAAAAAAGTGTGATAGAGAGGCAGGATTTTTTCCAATCTTCCTTTATTCTATAAATTTCTATTTTTCTCATGCTTTGACAGGAATTGGATGTTGCTAAAAGCTGAGGAAAGCACCACGGTTTCCTCTTGCCAGAATAATAGTAAAATGATGAAAATAATAATAATATAACCCAATTTTATATCATTCCTTGCAGCTTTAGGCCAAATTCTTGCAAAAGTGGACTTTTTTTGTCAGCTGGGAATTGTAATCTCAGTATCAGTCCTGGCTCTGGAGCGGCTTTGGCATGTGAGAAGCAATGAGAAAAGCCCAAATTGAATGATTATTTGAATATTTAATGCAACATCTGGGGAAGGGAAAGGTGCTGCGATTGAGGATATTGGGGAATTTGGGGCGATGTAGCACAGTCTCCTAGGTGGGTAGAATTGTTGTGCATGATGCCAATAATATTTAGAAAATTGTAATTTCAAAATAAGCTCGAAGTAACTATATATCTCTAATGTGCCTGATTGTAATAGAAATAAAGCTATGCTCATTTCTTGCAATGAAAATATTTTTCTCCCCCTTTCTACCCATCTTCCCATTCTGTGTCACTTCCCTGCTGTTCAGCTGGTTCTCAACTGTTGAACAAATGGCCAATGAAGGGGATTTTCTTCCTCCTTTTTATTCAATTTCCCTTCATTTTGATGCATTTCTTCAAGAAACCTGTTTCTTGGCTTAAGAAAAAAGGATTTCTCTGGAAGAGAACTGACGTGCAATGACACTGGAAAACATGATCACACAAATGTGGTCGGGTTGGAAAAAGCCATAGCTCCTCTTTTCCTTGCAATAAAACTGTAGAGATGGCAATTTGAATTAATCAATTAATTTTGCATCAAGAGATGCTGCAGGTGCATCATTCAGTGGGGAGCGTCCATGTTGATGCATTTTCCATTACTGGGGGGAAAATGTCATTTTTAGTCCTTTTTTTGGTTTTCCCCTTTATAATCATGCCTCTAGCAGCTTTTCCACCATCACTCACCACCAATTTGCATGAATAAACTCTGATTTCCCTGCATGCTTTTGGTATTAAAATCCCTTGCTGCATTTTCCCCTCCTGTGGTGCCGAACCCAAAATGTTGCACCTTCTGCCTCTGCCATCTCTTATTTTTGTCCTCTACATTGATGATCTGAATATTATTGATCTGGAAATTTTGCTGCAATTGCTGTGAATTTTTGCTTCATCGTCCAGACATTCCTTTCCATAGCTAAATTAATTTTTTTTTAAATGTAAATGTGACTATAAAATACTTGTACTTTTTAAAATATCCTTTCCCCATCTCCAACCTTTGGGGGGAAATGGTTTTCAGTTTGAAAAATGAGGAGTTCTCAGCATACAGAAAACAAAAACTGTTTGCTTTTGCATGCACTTGAACTTGGCTTTTGCTAAGCATCTGACCAACAAACACAGTGGAAACAGCCACATAAAACCAAATGTCGTCCCTGGGGAACCTCAAAAAGCAGCCAGACATGGCCAGGGGTGACCAGAGGCTTGGACTTCCTGGGGAGCCCAGCCTGGGGACCTCCAGCTTTCCTCTCCCGTCTTGTTTTCCCATGATACCTCCAAAAGAAGGGCATCCAGAAGACCACTTTTGGAAGTGCGCTGGGAAGAAATAATTGGGGATATGGGAAAATGGGAACAAGAAACTGCCATTTCCAGATATAGTGGTCAAAGCCATTCTCAGCAGCATTTTATTATAACAAAAATTGCATTTTTTTGGTGGCATAGAGGATCACCAGCTCAGCGGTGTTCAAAAAGGCACAATACTGGTAATTATCAGAAAAAGATAGGAAAGAAATGAATGGTGTTTATGCAACAGCACTGTGAAACCAAGGGGATCCAATGGAAGTGGAGGCTCCGCCTTAAACTAAATATAGATATCTCCAAGAAGATTTTAAAAATATATTTTGCGTACTAATTGCCTTGGATCACAAATGTCAGCCAAATTATATTATGCTTGTGATTTTGCTACAGTGGAAAATATTTTATATTTTAGGACTCAAAGAAGTTTAAATGTTTCCAGCAATTTTGAAACTTGAGTGTAAAAAAATGTATCACTAGGTGTCTCTGTAGATCCACATCTCGCCACTGACCTTCCATGGTTCTATGGCAAAACACAATTTCTCTGAATGAAAAGTCACTTCAATGAAAAGAAAGACCGGGCACATATTGCATTGTACAGAAACCCCCCTTTCTTACAATAAGGCAAGTGTCAAAGACCAAGTGACCAACTGTAGTAAGTGCTAAAATTCAGCCCTACTTGAGCTGATGTCCTTCCCCTTGTGCTTCATGATACAGCAAGTTATTTTTCGGGGGCAAACAAGCATAATCATTTCTGTCTCATCCTAACTTTGTGACAGTTATCTGTGCTTGAGTAAAGCTGAGGAAAACTGGGGTTAGTTGGAAAAAAAGGAAACCCATGAGTTTGCCGAGAAAGAGCTGACTAAACTCAAACTCATGTAAGAAGGTTCATAAGGCTCCTTCGTGGATGGATGGGTGGATGGATGGAGATGAGAAAAAAGTTGGCTTTAAATAAAAGAAAAATCCAGGCTTGTCCACAGGGCAAACTTGGATAAATTAAGCTCTATACAAAGAATTACTGTCAGGCCAACCCAACTGTGAGCCTCCAACCACTGACAAGATGGAGAAGGAATTTGAGAAGCAGAAAAGCCCATTTAAACTTGGCCAATCTCCTGCAATTCTCACTCAAAATGAGAGCTGAAAAATGCAATATTTGATCTAATTTGATCTAACTTAAATGTCCCTGGCAGTGCAGTGATTCCCAATGTGATAAGCTTTGCGGTGAGTTTTTTCTTGCAAGTTAAGTCAACTGGAGAGCACTGAGGACCACTTTGATGTTGAAGGAAAGTTGAATCGCTTTACTTTAAGCATTGAGTTAAACTGACTTTTTCTCACGCAACAAGCACCTTCTCTCTCCTATCCTTGTCTGAAAATCTTGAAAAATATGCATTAAACGAAGGGAGGGAGTTAAAAAGGGTCCAATAAGGACTGAAGGGAGAGGAATGAAGCCAACTGAAAAACAACCAAGAAAAATGGAAGAAGGGGAATAGCTTGGTGGACTTGCAGGCCAAAGAAGCTAAAGAGGTGAAAATTCCTCCACAAAACAAAGTGAAGCACAAAATGAAAAAGCGATGGAGAAAACTGGGTAGAAAAATGTCTGCAAGATAACAAAGATTCAGGGATGGCTCACCACCTAGAAAAAAACCCCTAACTTTTCACCCAAACGTGGCCAATGACAGGAGTCATCTCTAGACTTGTTGACATGAGAAGATTTCACCAACAGTTGAAACACCTCCAGGCATTTTTACATTTCCAGAAATTCCTGCATTTTTCATCTTAGAAAGCACAAATAACAACAAAATAAGGGCACCATCCTTTTCGGATACACCAGGGAAATCTAACCACAATTCTCCTACGATGACATTTTGACAGCTTCAGAAATTGTTTTCTCAGTTTTGGTTGACATCCTTGTTATTGCGTATCCATAGTTTTTTAAGCAGGCTGTTCCATAATAAAAAACTTTGTAAAAAAATTTAAATATTTTGCTTTCATGACCAACCTGGTGTATCTGCTCATAAAATTATCAATGTTCCTCCTGTACTCTGAGAAAATCTATTTTCTGAGAAACCATATTCATTGATATCAGTCACATTTCCATTATTTAATAATAATAAAAAAGATCCTAAATTAGTGGCCCCTTAGCTGTTTTACCTGCCCTCAGTGTGAGATTAACAGGATGATAATTAACAAAATCATCCTACTTGCCATTTTTTAAACATGGATCCTGTGATTCTTCAGTGCTCTCGAGCATGCCCAGCCTTTCAAGCTCAACTGATGGATATAGAGTATTTCCACCCATTTTTTTAAGCCTTATCCACGCAAACTCAAGTATACTCAATGAATTGAATCACTTGACATTGCTTAGTTGGTTAATTAGAAAAAAACTGCCATCGTACTGTCATCTTCATCCAATGACCAGATGAGATGGTGGCTCCTTCTGGCCTATCACTGTGAATATTTCCCCAATATCATCTCCATCTGAAAACGCCTTTGTTGCTGGGCCAGTGTTTTCCCTCCAGTTGGGCTTTTCCTGAGTGAGTTCCCATTTATTTAGCAACTGCCTCCAAATCCTCACTGGAGTTTCTCAACTTTCAAGTCTTCCCCAGAAGGGAAATGTCGGCAGCTCTGGCTTTGCAGGAATCAGAGGTGCTTGGTGCCTCTCCATGGGTCTGATTATTTTCCAAAGACTTGTGCTAATTTTCTGATACAATCCCCACCTCTTTGTGAGGCACTAAATCCTCATTACTTTTCCTGACCGATGCATTCTAATTAGATCAACACTTAAAAAAAAAAAAAGGAAAAGAAGGAAAAAAAATCACAATAGCCACAGGACGGCTTTCCATCTCATTAACTCCCTCACTTATTATTTTCATGAAAATTACTGATAAAAAACGTGCATCTCCATTTGCTGGGACCGCGAGTTTCGTCGGCTCATATCTAACATCTCTCTCATCACCCGGGATGCGAGCGGTTGCCATGGCGACACACAATAATAGAAACTAATAAATTACAAACGAGATGCTCGTTGAGCAATTATTGTTCTCTTTTATGCAAGTGTCTTGCTAATTTTGATCATAAGGAATGCTACCATAAAGCAGCAAAGGGATAAGAAGTCCATTTCGAGAGATTATTAGAAAATAGAGAGAGGACGGGTTTTTTTAGATCAATGATTAAGTGGTTTGATGCGCTCATAAAACCCAAATAAGAAATAAAACTTTTGGGGCGTCTTTTCCCTTTTTCGTGCTGGGACGTGAGGATTGTGTTGGGAGCTTCAAACTCTGCAGTACTTGGAGCTGAGCAGCTAGAAATGACATTTTTTTTGCCTTTCCACCACCCTACAAATGCACTATAAAGCCCTAAAAAGCCCCTACCACCTGCCTCCTTTGGGGGGTAGAACCCCAAGAGCTGCCTGGGTTGTTTTAAATTGGCTGCAGTTATTTCTGGTGGGCTTATGCAATCCCAAATTTCATTTCCCCACCCCAAAAAATCAAGTGTGTGAGAGAAAAATTCCCAAGGGACACACAATATTGCATCAAGGAAGTTTTTTGGGATGCAACCAGCCAACTTTTATTCCCGGCACTGCAAATGCTAATGAAAACCCCAAACCACTGGCAACTTTTTTTCCAAATATTAAGTTACAGTCCCTTCTTTTGCCTCAGAAGCCACCAAGGGGCAGTTTGGTTTGGCCATTTTAGCTGATATTTCTGCAGTTCTTGGGCATCTCCGTGTACTTCTGCACTGTGCTTGAGGCACCAAATGTTTCCTTCTCACAGCTAAAACCCAAATTATGCTGAAATAAAAGGTAAGGTGGGAACATTGATCATGCTGGGGGAGAACTGCAAGATGCGCCTGAGCAAAAAAAGGAGCAGCAAAGCAAAAAAAGAGTTATCTGAGTCCCAAAAATCTCTTGAGCTGCTTTAAAACAAAGACAAGAATGGGGAGAGAGGAAGTAGTGGAGAAAATCATGGTGCTTCTGTCCCTCCTGCCAACAAATAGTATTTTTTTCATGAAAAAATGCAAATTTCTTGTCCATTTACCCGTGCACTTGCATGGCTTCTGCAGCTCCTTCCCCCAGCTTTTCATTGCTGCACCATAAGAGTTTAGAAGTCCTCATCTATCCCTTTTGTGGAAACACAAACATGAGGGTTGCAGCTCTGCCAAGCGCATGAAAAAAAAGTCCATGAAAAAATATTTAAAAAGAGAAAAAAAATCACTGCAGCATCCTTTATTGTGTCATATGAGCAAGATATGGGTGGGATTTTTTAATGATTTTCCTCAGCTGGGGATGAAGTCTGATGAATTTCCAGGAGGCCACAAGAGCTGTAGAGTAACCCTGAAGCCTCGTTGGCCCAACCTGCCCTTTGGCCAATGTGCATCGATGGTGATGACAGGTGATTTTTAAGGCATTACCTGGGGATGGAGGCTGATGGAGGAGGGGTTGGGGGAGTAGGGCCCCCCCAGGTCGTTCCTGAGTAGGTTGTCACTGTGCATCTTGGTTTTGAGGCAGGTGATGTAGCGGTTGCAAAAGTCCTTACACAACTCGTTGACCTTCTCCAACTCCAGGAGGTGGATGCGCAGCACCTGGATTGCCTTCACCATCTATGCAAGGACACAAAATGGCAAAGTTAAAATAATTTTTTTCTGGACACATCGGGAAAAAAAAAACCCAAACCCCAATATTATCACACAAAATCTAACCTGCATCTGATCCCTACAGCAGAATTAAATGCACTTCCTTTCCTGGCACACCCAAAAAAGCCAAAAGAAAATCACTATTCTCACCCACAGAGCCCACCCCTTTGCACCTCCACACTTCTTTTCCCTCCCCATCAATCATACCTTTAAAATCCCAAGAGGGAAAAATTCCCCCCCAAATTACCATTGCCTTCATTGGAATTACTCCCTGTGCCCCAAAAAAGCCCAAGCCAAAGTCCTGGATGTCAAAAAGTGTTTGGTTATTCTCTGGAGGCCACTTCTTCTAACAAGATTATGGTGCTGCAACTCCGCCGTAAGCTGTTCCCGGTGCAAAGCCTGGGCCTCATTAAAACGTACCCCATAAACGTTAAAAAATTTACACATAAAACATTCGTCTTGCCGAGCTGAAACCTTAAGTTTTACAGCCGCTGTTTGAAATCTTGCATAATATATAAAATTTCAGCTATTCACTCCGGGGCAATAAATCCAGTTTTATGTAACAAAGCGTCTTTGCATTTCAAAGGGTGTTTTTAACTTGCAAATTTTAGTGGTCATCTTTACAAACTGTGAGTCGCCACAGTTGGGAAACATCCCGAAAAAATCCAGGGCCAAACTGAGGTGGTGGCTCCATGATGGAGAAAGTGAATTTTTGGTTGGCAAACAACAGGGATGATGGGTTGTGGCTGGAAAAATATCCCTTTTTATTGATTTTTTTTTGCCTTTTTTCGCTTCCCCCCCCCCTCTTTTTTTTTCTCCTTTGCAGTTGGCGCAGGCAAAGAGCAAGGTGGAGGCGTCGCGCCCCAACTCTCCGCATCCTCCCAGGGCTCAATGGCCATGAAAGTCAATATTCAAGGGCAAAGGCAAAAAGACCTGACACATATATGTATAAAAAATAAATCTCTCAATTATCTCAGCTCATTTGGTTAGGGTCTCATTTTATGTCCCTGCTCCGCTGCGCCGTATATCTGTCCGGATAAAGAGTTACAGTCCGACAGCGTACGTGCGCGGGGTTGTAAAAAATACAGATGCTGAATTAATTGACTGTGTGGCACTCAGCAGCTGATTGAGTTGATAATGGTGAGATCTGACCTTTTTCTAATTTCTAATTATGTGCATCTCGGCGGTGAGGAATACATGACTCTTATTCTAATGATAGCTAATGCTGCTGGCCTTTTCATCCCTACTTTGCCATTGCCAATTTCTGGGGAATCAGTGGCGTTTTTAAAACAAAGTAACACCCAAAATATAACCCCCCAAAAAGGACAATGCAAACAGGGAAAAAATGTCAGGTCAGGATCAGGTGGAAATGTTGGGTTTTGAGTACTGCAAGACATTTTTGTCCAAAATTCCCTCCAGTTGGTGCTTCCCACCAACAGGAGCCGTCCCTCTTCAGCATCACATTAACCATCTCTTGTGACTTGATGGAGGCCAACCATGCTGAGTGGTTTGGATGGCTTTTGGAGAAGTTTTGGGCATTAGATTAGAATATCTATTAGACAGCTACGTCCTAAAAACAGGTCAAAAGCACATATTCATATATATATATATGAGAATATAAACATATCCAGTGCTGTGAGGCCATCCATGGGATCAATGTGTATCTCCACAGTCAAATTTGACCTTGGCAGCAAGAGTTGCTCCCAAACAGGACATTTATGGCCCCAAAAACATGAATGGTGTGACTTGTTTTGGAAGAAACCACCAAAAAAACAGTGAAAATAGCCCCCTGCACTTGCCATTTTCTGGAGATGTTTCACCTTGATATATGTAGGAATTGATTTTCTTCCCCCAAAGTTTTAGATTTTTTTTTAGCTTCAGCTGGCTTCGTCTCTCTCCTCTTGCTAAGTCATTGCACCCATTTTTATCTCATTTAATACAATGGGGGGTTTTGGTGCATTTCAACGTTCAATGCGTATTCAGTTCCAAAACTGAAATGATCCAAAATGTTGCTTTTTTGGTCATTCATCCCAAGGCAATTTCTGGTCCGGGCTATAAGAAATTGCAAAATGGGCTTAGTAATCTGCAAACAGGGCTTTGCATGACCTGCAATTTTTTGGAGAGCTTTCCACAGACTCTTGATTTAGGGATGTTGCAAAACTCTCCTCCACGAGCTGAAATAGGACACAAAAGATGCAGGATTTTAATCCATCTTGAAACTGTTTCTCGCATTTTTAGGAAAGTGGTAGTTTTTGCACTTGGGTGAGCATTGCTCATTCTTCTTCCTGTTGTGACAGGTTCTTGGACAAACTCACCTGTATGATATCTCCAATATTTGGAAAAAGCTGCCTGTGAATTGCCCGATTTTGCTTCTTTTCTGGGATGGAAATCCCTCTGTGACATATTCCAAGGGGCACACCATCCCTCGGGGAAGGTGTTTTGCTCTTTGCATCATCAGAAGTGGGTGAAATTGCCTCTTTTCACCTTAAAAATCTGCTTGAAAAGCTCTGGGAGGGTGCACAAGGATGATGCCATGGACCTGTTCCCCCACATACTTGCCCTGCAGAGCACATGTGGAGGCTTTCTGGAGAAAATAATGGGATTTGGGGATGTTTTCTGAGGCCCCTGCAAGACAAAATCTCCATTCCAAGCAGTCTTCTGAGATGCCTTCCAGTAACAATGTGCATTGTAGGAAATTTGGATTGCTATGACAGGGAAGCCACCGAAAATGGTCCAAAGTGTCCCAAATCACTGATATGCATCATCCTTTTTGGAAAAAGCTCTTATTTTGCCTTGCTTCTAGGAGAAGAGCTGGCCATAACACTTGAAACAAGACAGTGCCAGACAAGAAGGCAGACACTATTGTGTGTCGCACCAAAGAGCAGGACATCCTGTGGAGATTGCAAGCTTCGGGGCACAAACCAGCCACTGATCTTGACTATTTCCAGGAAGCACGCTGACCCCACGGTGTTTGTGTGGGAAAACTAGCCAAAAATCAGGCTTTGTTCTCACAGGGAATCTTATGGAAAAGGTCTCGGAGAAGGTCCTGGAGAACGTCTCCCAGAGAACATCGCCAAGATGGCCAACACTACAAACGGAGTCCCAAGATGTTGCCCAAGGTGGTAGATCTCCATAATTTGTTCCTCACGCCCTACCTTCTCCTCACCCCCCAAAACCATCTGCCAAGCCCCAGCCGCCTCTACCAGGTTGTCCAGCTCGGGGTCATCACTGAAGAAGGGCTTGTGCTCCTGCTCCTGCTGGTGGACGAAGTTCTCAATGTCGACGTCAAAGCTGGCCGAGGTGATGCACTCAGAGCCCTGCGTCGCCTGCTCACACTTCTCAAAGAGGAGAGTCAGCAGCGGAAACAGCGGGTGCCTGCAGAGGACAAAGGAGACCCCCCGTAATTCCCACTGCTTTAGGTCCCACGTCCATTTTTAACCCACACCATCCATCCATTGTCTCCCAGCTTGCAAGAAACTGATTGTGCAAACCTCACTCCCAAGCCAGCTGGAAGTCCTCTCTCTAGACCTTTTCCAACAAAAAAAGCACTCAAAAATTACAAAATTCACCATCTTCTCCATCAGGCAATGACTTCTCCCAACATCTTGGTGCTTTCTATCATTGCACCAAAGCTGGCATTTCCAAAATGTTTTGCCATGAGCAAAAAGTTTTGGCTTCAGGGTGGCTGTCTTGGAGTCATCTGTTGTCCTGGTGGCTGTGCATTTTGAGGATCAACATCAGCACCTGCTCATCAATGGTATTATTTTACCCCCAAATGTCTTTTGGTTGGAGATGCTGGATGGGGATGAGCTGGTATTTCTATCTGCCTGCAGCATCCTACGGACCAACCTTACTATGGGTTGCTCCTCCACCAAAAGATGTCTTTGCACTCCTGTCAGGCACATCCATGTCTATCCATGAAGATGAGTCAAATCCCACTTCTTTCTTACCACAAGATGACTCTTAGAAAACAAAGATTTGCAATTCTTCTTGCAAAACCATGATTCGCTCTAACGATTAGAAAACAGGCTTGCAATTCTTGCAAATACTCAATTTGCTCTAAAGATGATGCCAAATAGATGCAATTAAAAATGCAAATATGCGTGCAACACCAAAGCATGTGGAGAAGAAGGGGATGAAGGCCATGAGTTAGCGCAAACTTAAATGAGCCTCTCCAGCTGTGCAAATTAATTAAAAAAAAGAAAAAAAGAAAGTATTTATGAGCTCTTTCAGGGGAGAAATGCAAACTGCTGCTCCAGGGTTGATCTCCTCAAGCACCCCAGTTGTCCCTGCGGACTGGGATTTGCTCCACCATTTTATCTCCAAAAGATCGTCCAGAGGTTGATTATGAATCACTTCCCGCCAGTCTTTTCCGAGGCAGGAGTCAGGCGAAAGGGTTAAACCCCTCGGCTAAGTCTTCATTTGCAGCTGCTAATACCACAGCATATTATAGTTTAATCTGTCCTGATCCCGGTTTAATGCAAGACTCGCCCAGGCTGGAGCAGAGAACTGAGGAGGAGGGGGGAATAATTTCATAATTTCAGCAGCCCCACCAGGACTGAGCCGAGGGATATGAAAGGCAAATTCCAGGCACGGGCTGAATTATTGGGATTTACGAAGCGGCGGCTCCGCGGCAGGTGCCCGCTGCCATTTCCAGAGCACCTCCATGAATTAGGAACAATGCCACGGAATTACCCCAGGGAGAGGGGTGGGTTGGGGTTTTTCTTCTGGGGGGATGGGCGGGGGAGGAATTTGCAGCCCCTGAGCAATTTCTATACCTTTTGCTTTGAGAGGTTGCATCAGCCAAAGGGGATTAGGAGTGTTGCTATATCACCCTGTGCTGCTCTGTATTAATAATTGGGGCAGTGATGCTACTGACACCCCGAAAGGCCAAGAAGCACTGGCAGGGCAGAGGAGGAGGGGGAAGCACANAAATTAAATGCTCCATTTCCAGCCTTCCTGTGGACATGGGGGGTGTGCAGGTGGAGGTCGTGGCATGAAAATTCCTTGCTGTGGTATTTGTGGGGAGAAGAAGATGAATATCCAGGATGCACAGGGAAACAGAAGGATTTTCCCCATTGTGAGTATTACGGAGGTGGAAAATCACCCCTAAAGCACAAGGAAGAGCTTTGGGGTGGAAAAATTTGCTTTTGCTGAATACAGTTTTGCAAAAAACCCTCTTTTTTTTTTTCAGGGAATCCTCCAAATACCAGGGCTGAACCAGCCCTGACATTTTCCTGCAGGAGAGAGGTCGTTTGCAGCCACTAATAAAAAGGATTCGACACAGGCTAATAAAGAGAAATGAATTCCTCTAATGGCCTAATTTCGCACCTTCACCCTGCGAACCACTGGTCGGCGGCACCGTGGGCACTTCACAACATGCATTATTTTTTCTTACTGTTCTCAAAAAAAAAAAAAAAAAAGAAAACAAACTAAACTTAACACAAAGAAATCCAGCTGTTTCCCTTTTGGAAAAATGCAGTTTGAGGTGCTGGGGTGGTTTAAGCATCGAGTGCCACAGGAGCATCGTTTTTACTGGCCCAAAAATCTGTCGGAAATTCCCAGCCCCACTGTTGATAATATGAATAAAATACTTTACTGGAAAAAAAAAATTGCAGCATAGGCCTGATGCTGCTGGACCGGTCCTGGGGAAGATGTTCCCACAGCAAGCAGGGAGGGGGAGGATGAACTTTTTTTCCTATTTTTTTATGGGTGATAAACCTCCTGCTAGAGCATAAAACTCTGTGAGGAGACTTGTCTGGCAGTTTTTATATTTCCCATCACATTTTCCTGGCGATTTCCCTCTGGGTTGATCGACCGATACTTACAGCCGCTGCCTTCTGCCTTGGTGCAATTATTGCAAATTAACAAAAATCCATCGTTTTGGGTGGAGGGAGGACTAAAGACCCCCCGTGTGCATTTGACAGCTAATGCCATATACACAGTCCCTACTGACCGTTGGATGAGTGAATATTCAGATTTTCAGCGCATCCAAAACTGCTCATTGGGTGTGGATTTAGAAACAAAAATATATTTGGGGTGTAGTTTTGGCTGGTATCCAAAAACAAGTGTCCAGGTTTGGGCAACCAAAGTCCATGAGTGGGACCAGCCAACAATTTTTTCCCTCCTTTTCTGGGTGATAAATGCCTCCAAAAAGGTATTTCTGCCATTTTTCTGACCTTCAAATGAAGGCTGTAAAAACTCCAAAGGGTTTTTATTTNATATTATTATCTCCAATCTGACAAAAAAAAAGGGGACCGGAAGGGCTCATCCACATCTGTCTGCATCCCATATGGACACATGAACCACACATTTCAGGTTATGTCCATGACTTTACTCCTTCTGGGTGCTTGGTTTTGCAAAAAAAAAAAAAAAAACAAATATTTGG
>VXBO01012498.1:16299-47416 GCA_013400135.1 Rhinoptilus africanus
TGGGTGGAGGGAGGACTAAAAACCCCCTGTGTGCATTTGACAGCTAATGCCATATACACAGTCCCTACTGACCGTTGGATGAGTGAATATTCAGATTTTCAGCGCATCCAAAACTGCTCATTGGGTGTGGATTTAGAAACAAAAATATATTTGGGGTGTAGTTTTGGCTGGTATCCAAAAACAAGTGTCCAGGTTTGGGCAACCAAAGTCCATGAGTGGGACCAGCCAACAATTTTTTCCCTCCTTTTCTGGGTGATAAATACCTCCAAAAACGTATTTCTGCCATTTTTCTGACCTTCAAATGAAGGCTGTAAAAACTCCAAAGGGTTTTTATTTTTGGTTCTCTTTATCCCACAAACGCTGCAAAAATCCTTGCCGTAGTGCAACGAAAATTTGGGGCTTTTTTCTTGAATGATCTCTTTTGCCTTGGAAAAATTATTTTCATCATTGGAGACCCGCTGAGAAAAATCCTTTGTGTTAACACGGGAAACTGGCAGGTTCATTCCACACCTTCATGCGCCTTTACGGACCTTTCAGACTTGTAATGTCTGATTATTTTAAGTCAAAATAATTGAATTCCTTTGCTTCCAGGATGCATCTTTTTGGTTCCCAAGCCCCCATGGCCCTGGCCATTAATGGGGGATTAATCTTTAACCTTAAATCTTAATCCTAATTATATTATAATAGTATACATTACTGTTACATCATTACTGTATACATTATAATATTGTAAATAATTACATATCACTTATATAATTACATATTACTNCCACAAAGGAGGTCCACCACCGTGCACTATTATCTATAGTTATTGCTAAAAAGGAGATGCTTACTAATCCCCCATTCCTGATTGCTAATTAATGTATTAGAATAGCAGCAATTAATAATGCATTATAATAATGCAATGATTTGATGTATAACAACACGTCAATGAACTGCTGCATCAACCAACGCATTAACGAATGCGGTGCCTGGTCACTGCGTGAATGATGCGCCACAGTCGTGAAATGACGCGTTCATTAGCGCGGCCATTAATGAATTAACGCACACCGCTATTAGCCTGCATCACCTGTAGACGGCTCGCTTGTCGGCCTCCAGCTGCGCCTGGGGGTCACCGGCGGCGGCGGGTACCGGGGCGTTGGGTGCCACTGCTGGCGTGGGGAGATGGACGGGCTGCGCCTTGGTGGGCTGCTGGGCTGTGGCTGTCATCTGGGGGGGCGGCGGGGAAAAGGAACGGGGAAAAAAAGGAAGAAAAGATAACAAAAATGGGGTTTGTTGCACTTTTCCACTGAGTTTTGCAGGTTTCTGCAGGGGGTTTTTAAAATTCAGGAGGAGGCAGCCCTGTGACAGGGCTGGGAGCAGGATGGGCTTAGGGGTGAAATCACATTTACATTTCGCCTAGGAACAGCAAGATTAGGTTTTCCCACTTCCCCCCCACTTTTACCACTTTCTACTTGGGGAAAACAGAGGGAAAAAAAAAAAAATCCCGACGTCTTTATAGCAGTAGCAGCGAAGCGAAGGTGGGGGGTAATTTATTAAGGGATGCTTTGCAGAAGTCCCAGATTAAATCAGCTGCGGTGCTGCTGCCTGCCAGGGTTTTTTTCAAAGCAGGTATTATTGTCTAGACACACAGGCGTTTTAAACTTTCTTCCAAAATTACGTGAGCCTCTTCCAGCTCGCCAAGCCCAGGGCTGAGTCATTTTGGCACTGTGAGAAGCCAGCCAACAAAAAAAACCCAAAACAAAATAATAATTATTTTTTTTTTTTGCCCTTGCCCAGGTCACCCATCTTTAGCCCCAGTGCCGCAACAGGAATCGCAATGTGCCAGGGCTGCAAAGCTACAGGGAAAATGATGTCTGCCATGCGAGAAATCATTCCGCTTTTTAAAAAATTGTCATTCTGTTAGTAAAATGTACGTATTTCAGATGCGTAAATCCCTGCACATCCTTTCAGCATCGCCCCCAAAACTGCTGCCCCCATGTATACAGGATTGCACATATTTAGGGCTAATTTATACTTAAAATTAACAATTGCATTGAAGAAATTGGAATTGTTTGCTGTCGGACTGCAGACAGGTCCAACGTATTCCATGCAACACATTGCTTTGTCTCCACAACATGCAGTTAAAAAAAAAAATTCAGGGAGAATTTCAGTCTCACTGGGTTCAAATGCATGAGCAACCGCCCCAAATCGCTCAAATTCTGCGGGTTTAGCTCAAACTCACAGTGGAAAATTAGCGCAAAGGGGATGTTTCACCTGCTCTGGGGTGGAAATGTAAAAAATTAGCATTTGTCTGTTTTCATGGGTAAATCTTCAATCCTTCCTTGAGCTGGGTAGCAAAAGGAAACCTCTGTGTCTTGCTAAATATAATATATATAATTTATTTATTTGCCTAATATACTCAGATATGCATTTCTGTGATAATATATATTATTTATTAATTTCTCTAATATATATTTCTCTGTTTATCTAGAAANATATATATTTTTTTATATATATATCCTCATGCACCTATACATACATAAAAAAATACCTATGTATGCCATGAAAAAAGCAGATTTCTCACCTCCAGCGCAAACCTGAACTGGGCTAAAACCACAACACCTTTTGCTTTTAAAATATTTGACTTTAATATCTCCTGCCTGACCTTTTCCTTGCTGATATGGAGCTTTTTTTTTTTTTTAAATCTCCTTTATTGTTCATAACTTCAAAGTTTGGCTCCGGCACCTGTAAATTCACCCAGTGCCGTTTAATTTCTGCTTCTCCCAACCCAGAATTTGATTTCCATTCCTCTTTCCTTCCCCAGTGCTAAATAAATAAGTGAAAATTTTGGGGTTCTATCCCAGCAGCTTTGATTTCTCTTTTTTCACCTCCATTTTCTATCTAAAGCCAAAATGCAAGCAGATTTTGGGATGCTCCAGACATGCCATTAAGCATCTCGCCATCATCTTTCTCTTTTTCCCCTTTTTTTCCTCTCTATTATCCCTTCAAAAATTACTTTTTTTGGTGGTAAAAATGACATTTTCCCTCTCTTTTTTTCCCATTTTTATTTTTTTTCTCTTCGTCACACATTTACCAGGACACCGAAGCCCCAAAATCCTGCCACGTTGGCTGTTTCCAGCCAGGTCTGCAACTAATTGGGCTATTAACCCCCCTCAAAAAAAGCCTCCTCTGCGGCTGTTTCAAAGCCATTACCTCACCTTGGACTAAAGAAAATAATAAAAAAATAAATAAAAATAATCCCAAGTCAGCGGAAAAAGAGGCAAGAGGATGTTCAGATGTGAGTATTCGCAGCCGGATAGGGGGAGGAAGGCAAGAATGCAGCCAAAAAAAGGCCTTTACAGGGAGCAAGTGGGGATGGGAAAGGAGGAAAGAGGCAGCAGGTTTCTGGCTTGGGATTGCAAGCATTTCAGCAGTGGGAAAATGTGGAAATATGGGGGAAAAGTGGATGGATTTGAGTATGAAAGTTTCAGGCACTGAAAAAAAAAAGAAAAAAGAAAGAAAAATTAAATAAAGAAAAAAGTGAAAAAAAGGAATTTTTGTTGGGTTGGGTTTGTTTTTAGAAAATGGCCAAAAATAGTTGCTGGATGGGAAATTAAATAAAAAAAATTGAAGATGTAAAAGAAAAGGTAAAAAGAGTAAAAAAGAGTACAAAAAACATCCGAAAAAATGATGTAAAAAACCTACCAAAAATACATCTGAAAAGTTCTGAAAGTTTTTAAAATATGTAATATAATTACATAAACAAACATAAAAAAAGAAAAATATGCAAACATGCAAAAAAAAGTGTTAAAATGTGTGAAAATATTTAAAGAGTCAAAAAATTTGTAAAAAAAAGGGCAAAAATAAAATGGAAAGAAAAAGGAAAAAAATACGGAAAAAAAGCCATGTTTTTGCAAGACTCCCAGAAGCAGAGATTTTTGAGGTGCCTCTTGTTTGATGATGCGCATCACCATCCAGTTATTTTTCTTTTTATATGATATTTCCTTTTTTTTTCAGTTCTTTAGGAAGAAAATCCTTTGATAGAGTTAGTGGCTGCTCACCAGATGATAATTCCTTTCACTTTTGGTTTGGTTTTGAAGACTATGGCCAAATACATCAATTTTAGCGAGCAATCATGGTGAAGGTCTACAGGGCAAGAAAAATGTCCAAAATCGGCAATTTTTACCCTCTTCCTTAGCATTTCACACTGAAATTTCTCTACCACCATCACCGACGCTGGAAACAGTGGTTTCTGAGCCCAAAAACATGCGGAGGACCACGGAAGTTAGGCGGTTTCATCGATTCTACTGAAAAATCAACATCTCTGCCCAACTTTTAATCTGCAATTTGCAAAAAATAAATTTTTAGAATTAAAAAAATATAGTTTTATAATTTTCCTATTTTGTCCCTCATTTAACCATCTAAGAAGCAGTTCGGGAGGAGGGGGGCAAAGCTGCTTTTATCGCTCTCTGTGTTGAAAATGCTGAAAAATCTCCTTCTCCACCCAATTTTAAACATTTTTAAAAAAATACATTTGTATAATAAGTAAATAAATAGATAAAAATTTATATTTGTTTAATTTTCCATTTTTTTCCCTAATGTAACCACCTAAAAAGCACTTTTTCAGGGGAAGCAAAGCATCACTTTCGGTGCTGAAAATGCCTTTTTAAAACCTCTTTTTGCTAACTCTGGCAATGAAATGGGTGAAGACTTTCCCCTGGCTTTTTCTTTAAATTTATTATGGAAAAAAATCTGCATTTTTATGAAGGTTCTTTAATGTTCAACAGTTAGACTTCCTCGGCGAGTGTGATCACACTCAGGATAAACGATGCTCCGCATTACACCCCTTTAGCAGAACCAGGTGATTATTAAAGTAATTTTTTAAACCCTAAGGAATCCCAAATTTTCAGGTGAAAAGCTCAGAGCACTCAGTGTTGAGGCAAAAAAAAAAAGCAACTCTTGGCTGCATCTTTTTCTCCAAACCCACTAAACTGAAGAAAAAATGCTTGAGCAACCTCCTCGATAGGGGAAAAAAAAGGAGGAATTTGGGCAATGGTGCTCCTGAGGGTCCCCAAAATTCAACATATTAAAACAGGGGGCAGATAAGGGACAAGGATGGGGAAGGAAAGGGGATCACCTCCATAGGATGCTGCGGAAAATCTTGGCTATTTTAAAAGTCCCTTAAATTGCCCATTAGGACTAAAACAGCGTTGCGGCTCCCTGCTGTGTAAGCGAGAAAGGCGGGGTGTTTCGACGCGGGAAAGAAAAAAAAAAAATTGGGAAAAAGCTCCTCCCGGAGCAGAGCAGCGAAGCGAGCAAATGATGACACAGAAGTTGGAGGAGCCATAAAAACCCCACCGAGGTGTCATTTGCGAGAAGTGACCTTTTCCCACTGAAGGAGACGAGTGGAAAGGAGACCCGGGTGGCTTCAGGGGGGGCGTAAAAGTCGATTTTATTTTAGCTTGCAGAGACTTGATTTTTACTTTTTTTTTTTCCTGGGAGGGGAGATATTTCTGCTTTTGTATCCGAGATTTGCAGCAAATGGGGGAAAATCTCAAAATTTCCCACATGAACCCCCCAAAAAAGCTGCTTTGAACACAGAGCTGATTCAGTGCTCAATCTGGATCATCCCCATCGTGTCATTTCCACTGGGAAAGCGGAAATGGGATGTTGATTTGCCTCCCCAAAAATCTTGGGATGGGCTGCCAGGCGCAGAACCGTCTCTGAAATACAACCTCAACCCCCACATCCAGCCCATTGGGGTGCTCTGGTAGAGTTTCTCTTGGACAAAATCCTCTTCTTATAATAACTCTGTAATGACGCTTGGAAAAGTTATTCGACCCCTTAGAGCAACATTTTAGATGAAGTCTTATTTTCCCCCCACCATGGGTTGCCAAAAAATGCTGTAAAAATAAATCAAAAGGCCATTCTTATGGCTAAACCCACCCCGGTTTAGCCAGACATTTCAACTTTCCAGCTTGTTAATATGATCGCTGCAAACATGTCACTGCGTCGGCTTTCTGAGAAGACCCCGTGACCCCAAAAAAAGCCAGAAAGGGGAAAAAACCACATCATTTGACCCTAACCCCTTCAATGCTGGAGACTGTATCAAGAAGGGTTTAAAATCTTGCCAGCCTCTGATATGAACATTTTGGGGTGAAATACTTTGTAATGGTCATTATTTAGGAAGGCGGGGTAATTAATGCAGGAGTTGGTTGTCGCAAGGGGTCTGGAGGAGCCCATGGGTGCTGGTGGACACTCACCTGTGGGGTGTCTTGGTAAGGAGGGGGCACTGTCTGGGTAGCCATCATTGTCAGAGCCGGTGCCGGGGAGACATGGTGCATCCTGGGTGGGAGTCACATTGAGAACCTGCGAGCAGGAAAAATGCCACTGGATTAAGGGGGATCTGCCCCTACCCAAATCCCTCTGAAAGGAAAAATAAAGGGACAGAAAGGAGAAGTGATGTTCCTCGCATGGGCAACCCAGCACAGTGCTCCAGCACCCAGTTCCTGGAAGAAACCGAAGTTATTTGATGACCCTTGATAAGTATTTGAGATGCGTGATTTTGGATAAGGAATGCATTGGGAGCAAAGCAAAGAGAGTCGCTAGCAAGATCTATCCTGGAGAAGGTTCACCCCCTTGTGCCTATAACTGTACTGCCTAAATAGGGATTTCCATATTCTTTCCGGTTATTCTTCCTTTTTGGAAGCAGGAAGACAAGTCATAATGCAAAACTTTCCATTTCCTGAAATTATACACCAGAAACCCCTCAAACAATGTGTTCCTTTGTTTTAGCCACCATGGAGTCATATCCTCAAGCACTGCATGATCAATCCGGAAGGGACATTGAGTATCCAATGTTGGTTTGACCAACACAGTTGACTCCTACATAGAGTTGACCAACACAGTTGACTTCTATCATAGAATTGCCTAGGTCGGAAGGGACCTTTCAGATCATCTAGTCCAACTACTAACCTAACTTTGATAAAAACCATCTTGTCCTATCGCCTGTTACTTGGGAGAAGAGACTGACCCCCACCTCTCTACAGCCGCCTTTCAGGGAGTTGTAGACAGTGAGAAGGTCTCCCCTCAGCCCCCTTTTCTCCAGGCTGAACACCCCCAGCTCCCTCAGATGCTCCGCACAGGACTTGTGCTCCAGNGAAACGGTGTCAAAGCCTTTACTGAAGTCTAGGTAGACAACACCCGCAGCCTTTCCCCACTACACTAAGGAGGTCACCTTCTCCTAAGGAGATCAGTCAAGCAGGGACATCCCCTCCAAATGGCAAGATCGTGCCCTGGGAGGGTGTCTGACCCCCCTTGGAGTTAAAGGATGGTAAAGAAGGGTCCCTAAGGAAGATTTATGACTTGTTTCAGATCAGATGCTGCTCCAAACTGGCCCAGCTCAGAGCGTGGTGGTGCCCACTAGTCCTTCATCCCACCAGACTCCTTTTTTGGTGTCTTCAGCTCCCAGGGAGACGGGGGAAAAATGGGGCACCAGGAAGGGACAAATTTGTAGAGGAGCTCTTGGCTTGATGCTGTCCCCAAGACCTGGTGGCAGATGCAACCAAAAAGCAACTCATGGCCCCAAAATACCTCCTCTCCTGTTATTTCACTGTGACTGTGTCATTGCTTCAGAAGAAAAGCCAATAATATTGCTTAAATCCTCAAAAAATAACCCTGTCGTAAGGCCTCTCTGAGGCTCTCAGTTCTGCATTGAGCCACATCACAAAGCCACCTGGCAAAATCTCTCCAGAGCCTCCAAAAGTGCATTTCTCCCTGCAATGACTCATTTTTGTAAGAGATGTCATCTCTTGAAGGCTTCACCCCTTTACAGTGCCCATCATTGCGTTGGGTTCCTCATTGGCTTCTCATCTGGAGAAAAGCTGCGGCACCATCCTATGAAGAAATGCAAAGAGTTATGTAAAGTCCTCTGATGTTGTGAGGGGATCTGCCAAAAAATAGCATCAGCATCACTTTTTCCATGAAATGGTGACATGCAGGAAGACACGCTTTCAGCCAAGGTAGAGGAACAGGAATATCGATGAGCTCAGTAAAATCCAAGACACATTTAAGGTCTTCGGAACAGTCTCCACAGTTGTTCGGGGAAGATTCACAACATTCTGGTCTTCTCCATAAAGCTTTGGGCTTTACAGGAACTACCAGGCACCAAGCACACAAATGCACTGTGCCCATATGGAAAGTTAAGTGTTGTTTGCATGGGATGTGTGTCAACCACTCATTATTTTGCGTGAATGAATTACAAAAAAAGCAATGCATAATTGCTTTTCTCACAGTTTTCATTACCATGGATGCCCTGTGAGTTGAATATTAAGAGAGCACATCCAAAATCCTGTGCATTGGGAAGGCAGACTGGGGTCCTTGCATGACACAGACCTCTTGCAGACAGAAGGATATTGCATTTATGGGATTAAAAATGATGCTTTTCATCTTTTTTCCCCAACAGCAAAATAGCAGGAGGCAAAATTATCTGCTCCTCAGTAAACTTGCGTCTTAAAATCTTCGGTGCCCAATGTCAAAATACGGCTCACAGCTGCAGGCATGTCCTCGAGGAGTAACACCAAGGGGAAATCTCCCCACCAGAAATAGCTGCAGCTGGAGAAAAGCAGAATTCAGCACCGTGATGGCCTAGACATCTCAGTGGGAAGCTAAAAAAAGAGAAGGGACTGCTATTTTCGGGAAAAACCCTGCTTGGCATCTATTGTTAATGCCACAAGCGAGTCTACCTTCAGCATGCAGCAATTTATTGTGGGGTGCGAGCTTTCCCAGAATATATTCCCAGAAGGCGGCAGTCCAGAGCCCAATTTAATTGCTAAATATCATCTAACCTGCTAAAATCAAGCCATTCGTTGAGGCTTTATGGGCATTGATTTGTTTGGAGAATAGGACTTATAGTCAAATGTTTCAAAAAAAAGGACAAAATGAGAGACAGCTGTTGCCAATAGCAGTATTTTTATCTTGGGGGAAACAAATGCACTCGGGTGCAGTAAATATCCAAGGAAGCGCGTGGCACCTGCAGGAAAAGCTGGACGAATGTTTCACACAGGAGCCCCCGGCCATGAATCTTGGGATAACGGTGCAAAGCTGTCAGCCCCACAGATTTATCGTCAGCCAAATGCCGGGAAGGGTCGAAAGCTGCTATTTTATGCATTAATCCTTTCTTATATATATTTTCTTTATTTTATGCACTAATCCTCTCCTTCTTTTCTTCCCTCCTCTTAAATCAATTTAGCCATGTGAGCTCTACCATAGGCATCCAGATGATGAAAGGAGCAGAGCATCACCAAACCCTGCCACCCCCTTGCAGATCAGCTCAAGGCAGTGACCAAATCTCGGGCGAAGAGTGAATTTTGGGGGGCTAGTAGTCAAGGAAGGCAGGAATTGCAGCCAACTCCCAAGTTGTTTGCAGAGAGGAAAGAAATGGTGAGCAATAAAACCCATAAAGGCTCTTTAATTTCCAGAAGCGGCAGTACTTTAGGTTTTGGCAGCAACCTGAGATCAAAGTATCCTGAATTTCCTCATGAAATAAAATTATTTCAGCTATCGCTGAAATATTACCATTAAGTTGGAAATCTATTTCCTGAACAGCTTGCGCCTACCTAAAAGAGTTGCAGATTTATAGGCTGCTTTTTTGCCAGCAATATATCACCTCCTTTTTCAAATAAAAATAATTAAAGACTAAGTTGATAAGTTGTTTTTTATTTTTTTTTCAGCATGGCCACTGAAGCCTTAAAACATTTTTTTAAAAAATGAAAGTATTGCAGACAGTCGTTCACCACCCCCCAGGTGAATATGATCTCCTTGATTAATAAAACAGCCATAAAACCTTGTAAGATGTAGAGCTGAATGCAAAAAAAAAAAGCCTCACATTGTTGGACTCCACATTACCGTTTTCAGCATTAATAATGTTAATATTAGCTTTGCAAGGTGCAACTCTTGTTTCCAAATCAATGGAAAATAGGGATTGCCTTTTCTAGCTCACTCAGCAGCTTCTCCCCAGCAGCAAAACATACAACTGATAACAGAGGATTCAAGGTGAAAACTCAGAAAATCAGCTTTTCAGGTATTTCGTCTCCTCTACCCAAAGTTTCAAAATTATTAGAGATACTTAAGGATGATTTTCTGGCCACAGGAAGGTATTTTTCTGTATTAGGGGAAGATAGCCTTCTCTAAAGGTTGGGTTTGGTTTTTTTTTTTGGTTAAGATTTGCAATGACACCATTTTAGTCGTGCTCCCTCCACAGCGGGCTGCAACTTTTTTATGCCACCCTCTTCATGGAGGGCTTGTGCATGCGGAAGTTTATGATATATGCATTCATTATATGCATATATCTAAGTTAAAATGAAGAAATATAGCTGCGGGGGAAGGGAGAGGCACCTCCAGAGGACGATACATCTTGCTCTGAACCACCAGCGAGGACAGGTTCACCCTTGGCAGGTGATGCCGACTCTTCAATGGCCATAAAGTGAACCAAGAGCAACATTCTGGCTCTTGACTGTCTCATTTCTATCCATCAATCCTCACCCTTTTTGCTTGTTTTTACCAATTTACGCCACCCTAAACCCACTAAAAACATAGTCAATGCTATTAAATGCTCAAAAATAGGGAAAAACCCCGTTTTTCAAGACATTGTCTGTTCTCAGTTATTTCTCACATTTGAGGTTGCTTCCAAGTGATTCCTCATCTGAGGATATCAGGAGCAACTGTGCTAGAAATACCCCTAGGCCAGCAAATACATCTAAGGTCTTAGGAATATTTGGTAGCCAAATTTCTTCTTCCTGACCTCAGGAGGGTTTTTGCGCTGGGAGCACCCTCTGCTCTTGGTCAAGATGCTGGTTCCCTAAATGCTGACCTTCGTACCCTTCCCAGCATCCGGTTACTGAATTGTTTCCCAATATAAAAAGTTGAATCGAGTCTGTGCTTCTGCTACAGCCAGCAGCTAAGGCAGATGAAGATTCGATATTTCTGCAGTATAAACCCTAGTCCAGAGCAAGCCCCTTTTCTATTTTTCTCCTAAATAAGCTCGTGGTCAATGCATAAGCACTGGGGTAAAAGGGAGAGGGAAACTCCATGCCAGATGATGCCAAAAAACCTCTTGCCAAGCACTGGTTTGGTTCATCATCGGATGGGACATCTCCCCTGGATGCAGGGGAAAACAGTGTTTATTTATTTAATATTTGCATTTATTTATTGAATATTTGCGAATCCTCCCCCAACTCAAGCGCCATAGAAAGCAGGGAGCTGCTACATTGAATTCTTGATGAGAGCAACAATTACCGCTAAATATTTCTCTCCTCTCCGAAGATACTCATCCCTAAAAGGCTCCAGGGATATCTCTGCAACATAAACACGAGAATAAAACCTGTAAGAGGCAGTCAGAGCTTTAGCAGACAAGGTTAATGTACCTTGAACAGCAGCATTAAACAACTTTGCTCTTTTTTTTTAAGTGGAGAGCCGATATACCTACATACATTTTAAAGTGTTATTTTTATAGAGGGAGACCATTAAAGCACCTTCCCATATAAATTGGTGCAGGCAAACATCAAAGAAGCTTCTTCAAAGTAACCTGAAAATACTTGCATTTTGTGCAAACCAGCCCCTGGCCCAACAAAAGTTCCCAAAAGAGCAAATTGTGAATTTTTTCGGAGGGCAAATCAAAAAGCTTTGAAGTGAAATCTAGCTGAGGAACCCAAAAAAGTACAAACTTCCTCTTGCCGGACATGAATTGTCCAGGAAAAGTTTCTGATTGCCTTGAGAGTCCTTGCAAAAAATAGGGAGCAGATTAATTTTCCAACAGTTCTTTGCTGCAAGCAATTAACTGTGAATAATTTATGATCAAAATCTTGCCTGATGCTTTCAAACCTTGCCTTGCGCTCTTCGTTTTCCTTCGCAACCTGCTAATCCCATGAGAGAGGAATCGCTGCACATCCACATTTCCCTCATGCCAACACCAAATCTCAATCCCACACCAGTCCTGCAATGGGAAGGTCCTGTCCCCATGGTCCCAGCCAGGTTCAGAAAAGCTTCTTGGAGAGCAAAGAAGATGATGGTAAATAAGCATGATGAGTTTTGGAGTGATGGGCTGGCAGAAGAGGCTTAAATACGGGCCTGAGATGAATGAGGTGCTGGGAAAATGGGAGATTTGTGGGTTTTACACATTTTCTGTCCCACTGCAAAGGTGACCTCAGAGCTGCTGCTTTGGGGATGGGCAGATGAGAAGGAACACACTCAAAAACAGTCTTTCTCAGCAAAAAATGTAACTATCATCTGTGTTCTTCCATCCCAAGCTGACAACTGCAGTCCTTCACCAATTTCTCAGCCAGTTCAAGTACTGCAAAGTGCAAATCAGGCGAAAGCCAGTGCAAAACCCACCCACAACCTCAATGTAGACGTGCAAATGATTCCAGCAAAGATCTCACCACAGACTATTCAGTGACTTTTTGCAACCATCACTGCAGCCCATAAACACCCCATGAGCAACATTACAATTTTTAATAATGCCTTTTTAATGTTTATTTTGTAAATCAAAGCCCGTAGGCTTCACGCAAATCTCCCAAGACCTGCACAAGTAAATGCGGTGGGTAAACACAAATGGAAACCTGCTTTTTGGTGGGCTTGCAGAGATTGGACTAAAAGCAGCAGACCTAACCCAACTGCAGAAACATGGGCAAGACATGTACGGGAACGCACAAAGATTTCCCCACCTGTGGGAAGCCCCAAAAAGAGCAATGCCACAGCGCACCTAATAAACCCCTCTCCTCCCTTAAATCTGCCTTGTTTCTTGCTATATCCTGCTAATACGCTTGCAAATTTTCCCTTCGGGAGAGGGAAAGAAATCCCCCTGGAGCAGGCTGTTTTCCTCTTTCCCATATGGCAGATAAATCAGAGCTCCCGACTCAGTGACTTTCTGCTTTGCATCCATCTCTTGCAGCTCTCCGGCTCCTCCTGGTCTTACTTCCCCCCTGCATTTCCTTTTAAAATGCACAATTCACAATGAGAAATGACTCCACAAACCAGAAGACAAAAGTGAGGTTTTCCTTGAGGCATACCAGGCTTCCCGGTATCACCAGAGAGTTGTCCCCATCCAAGCCCTGAGCCAAGACACCAAAGATTGTGATGTGAGATACAAGATTAATTGCCCCAATTTAAACATCTTTCATATGCCCATTTGAAAGCAATTTTTTTGCCATATTTCCAGCCTCAATGACAAAAGAGAGGTTTGAGATGTGACGGAATGATTTATACAAGCTCCAGCGAGTGAGGGAGTTACAAATAGTTCTGAACTCTTTTAACTACGTTTAATTACACTGTCTTCTCTATTTACTCTGAATGGTAGACCCTAAGATATGTTCAGCCTGGTCTGAACTCAACACAATGAGGAAACTGGGGACAAAAAAAGGACCGGGAAGTATTTATGGTGTGAGACAGATGTGCCAAATTGTTTCTGCAACTCTTTTTGCACAGTGCCTAAAGGTACGACCTGGCCTCTGAGGTCCACCTCTGCAGACATATGGGCTTCAGGAGGAGGAAAGCTGAAATGGTTTTGTGCCTGGAAAATGGGGGGACCCACATACAAGGTGGAAAAGGCCAAGGAGAACCAAGTAATTTCTCAGAAGATGTCTTCAGGATAGGCAATTTATATCATTAACCACTTAGAGCAATGCCAGTCTCCTGTTCCAGAAGGGAATTAGGTGGGCACCCATCCGTCATGTCCTTCTGTGCCTTTAGTGGGAGGTGTCTGGACTTTGTTGGCACAGTTTGCTGAATAGGTTGAGTTGGGTCTTCTTGTTGGAGATGCCTCCCAGGCCAGGCTGTGCTTGTGTCCTCCAAAGACAAGTCCTCCATGGGCTCAGTTTCCTCCAAAGGGGACAACCCAACCTGCCTAAAGTACCTTGCAGGGCACTGTGCCGTTCTACAGAAGCGCTAGGCGGATCCCATCAAAATACTGATTGGAAAGAGGGCATCGAGGCAGGGAGGATCTCCCACAAAAGAAGTCCTTGTGGTGACCCCAAACTCCCACAAACCAACCAGAGAAATGATCTGAAGGTGAGCCCAACCTGCGCCTTTATGAGAGCCAGGGCAAAACCAGACTAATGAGAAATTCAGCCGCTTCATCACATCTTTAATCCTGGGTTTTTTTGGTCGAGGGAAGGTCATCAGCAAGAATCAGGGCTGAAAGGGTAGCCTGGGGGGAAATAATCCTGCCATTATTGGCTGCTGTTTATTAAAAAGGACTTTCAGAGGAGTCAAGACTCAAAAAAATGACTCAAAGAAGATACTCTGGTGCGCCATGGACTGAATGAAGATTTTGGGGTTTCCCCTGAAATGTCCCCACCCTAAACATCACCAGTTTAGGAAGAAATCAGGCACTTTTTCAGGATATTTGCACAAATTGAATGCAGCACCTGTTTTCAGTGACCAAAGATTTGTCTTTGCTCCTTTAGGAGGAAAGTTGCAGTCAACGAGGCATTTTTCTTGTCACCTGCTGGGTGTCTATGGTTTTGTCACAGATCAAGCACATTTGTGCCCTAATTTTAGCAATCGGGGTTGACTAAAGGACTGCAAGACCCTTGGTTTCATGTACATCTTATTTTAAGCTCCATGTTGCAGTTATTTTTATCTGGTGACCGTTTCTCCACATCCTACTGATGTGCCAAAATTTTGCAGTGATAACAGCCCATGTTTCGGACTATTTTTACAAAAATATATCTGTGTTTTTCTCCAGACTGGCCATAGCTTGTAGGGCTCATAACGACATGTTTGCAATACTTGATCCCTGCACAGCCTGATTTCTAAAAAACAAAAGAAAACACAGCAAAAAAAGTATAATTCCTCCCTAAATGCTCATTGCTTCTAGAGAAGGGGCGATATAATTTGAGTGCACCAGAAAAGAGCAGGAATTCCCCCAAATAAAGCCCCACTGAGGTCATGACTCACCACATCCTGCTCAATTGGTATATATATTTGCACAATTGATATATATAATTGGGTAATTAATATAAAGCAAAGCAGCCTTACTGTTTGGGGGGTGCTTGGGGAGCTGCTGCCCTGCAAGAGTCCTCTCGCTGCTGCGAAAACAAGATTTTCTGGGTAGCGATCACAACCTGGGAAGGCAAAGGATGAAATATTTGAATATAGAAAGAAAATGATAAAACGAGAAGGCAAAATATTAAGCAGGGGATGAAGCTTTCTGCTCTATGGAAGGTCTTTCAGCAGCGTCAGCAAAGCCACAGTGGGCAAGTCTGCTCTTAATGCACTTTTTTTGCAGGATAGTGGGGAAAATAGGAGGAATCCAGGAAAACTATGGTGGGAATATCCCCTTGAAGGTGAAAGCAGGGCTGATGTCTGAGCTAGATCCCAGGGTTTTGCCCAGAAAGGTTTGAACATCTCCAAGGAAGGACAAAAAATAAATCAGGTTTTTAAAGGTCGAACCGAGATGTGTCCAGAAAATGGAGGTGTGCTCGTTGCTGGTCTGTCCACAAAGGATGAAGGGCAACACGGTCCCGTCCTGGCCTTTTCAGTTCCTGGCGGGTGGTGAGTCCCTGGCACGGGCTTTCACTGAGGGCTAGCGGTACAACCCGGGTCTGAAAAGGAGAAAAAAGGGAAAAAGCAATGAAACAGCTTTGCTGTTGGCTGTGCCCCCATTTTGTGCTGGCTGTCACCATCCCCCTGGTTAATTATAATCTTCGCTTGAGTGTAAATGTGCTTTTATACTCAGGCTCAGACAGCACGAACTAGGAAAGAGCCATTAACTCAAAAACATGGGACCTCCCAGCCATTGTTTAGTAATGAGAAGTTCACACAGACGTGAAGAGATGGTGCTGCATCTACCAAGGATCTGGCCTATACAGAAGTAGAGGTTGGGATTTCTCTACCCATCTAAGCAGATCCAGAGGAAAAATGAAGATGGGCTGAGCAACGACCAGCACGGCCAGGGGTGTGTTTTGTGTTTGACTGAAAAAAAAGCAATAAAAAAGATAAAATTCCCCAGATCTCTGAATACACATTACCTCTGGTGAGCCCCTCAGATTTCCAATATACGTCTAACAAATGTCTCTCGATATACATCACCTCCATATATTACCTCTATGTTAGGTGATGAACATCACCTGAGATCTCCGATATATATCTGATATATCTTCCTTGATATATATCACCTGGTAGAGAGCTCCTCAGATCTCCAATATATGTTAGATATATGTCCCTTGAATCTCTGTCAAGCTCCTCAGATCTTCAGTATACATCTGATATATCTACCTCGAGATAAATCACCTCTAGACAGCTCCTCACCAATATACATCTCTGATATATGTCACCTGCCTGGAGCTCCTCAAATCTCCATTGCATAGCACATACATCTAACATGATAGACATCACCTCTAGAAAGCTCCTCAGATCTCTGATATATATCCGATATATGTCCCTTGATATATATAACCTGGTACAGAGCTCCTCAGATTGCTGATACATATCTAGTAAACACAAATATATATATATACACACCTTGATCTGCTGAGCTGCTCAGATTCAAATGTATAGCTGATATATGCACCTCTAGATGCACATCACCTCCAGAGAGCTCCTCAGACTCCCAGTATATATCTGGTGTATCTACCATGATGTACACCGCCTCCAGGGACCTCCTCAGATCCCCAGTATACATCTGATATATCTACCATGATACACACCATCTCCAGAGAGCTCCTCGGATTTCCAAGGCATACCCGAGGGATGCACCTCTGCTGTATGTCAGCTGCAGAGAGCTGTGCCTTCCATGGTGAGGCTGTACGGGAGATCCCCGAGAACCATTTCCCCTTGTTTTAATTCCTTCCCAAACTCCTCGCAATAACAACACTCCCATTTTTGTGCCCTCCCAGCCTGTATTCATCATCGCAGCCAGGAGCACGGGTCCAAAAGAGAGAGGTGTATCAGGGAGCCTGCATAGGAAGTGCCATTTCTGGAAACTTAGGTATCACTAAGGCCATTGACCAAGGAGAGATATGGAAGCAACTGACTGATTTCAGGGCAAAAGGGGGCAGAAACCTCCAAACATGGAAAATTTGGGGAAAGGGGCAAAAGGTGAGGATGCCCCTTGACTTCCTGGGCAAGTGTAGGTCCTGCTGTAGAGGTTTAGAGACCTAATCTGAGTTATGATAAAAGCTCAGAAGGGGCTTGAGGCCAAAACTCTTCCACTATAACAGTAGCTGAAATATCCTTACAGATATTTATAACAAGGAATAAAAAAACAACCTACGGGCTCGTGTCTTGGAAGAGCATGCACAGGCTGATGCCAAACACGAACTGAGGACCTGGGACTCGCTTTGCACTGGATTTGTTCTGACAACATGATGAAAAGCTCATGTTTTGCAGCAATCCTTCATCCCTGTAAAAACTTTTTTCTGTCTCGTGGGAGAGACTTTTGTCATCTGGACTCAGCATGTGAACAAAACACGAGGACTGGAGGAAAGGGAGCAGATAAATAAGGCTCTGCTGGTGCTAAAAGAGCTCTGGTAGACTGATTTTCATCCTTGGAGGTGATCAGGGTCTTGGATGCTGTAGGTAGGTGGGACAAAAATACAAGCTTGTGCAGCTTCTGCAACAAAGACCATCCCTGTCACGGAGAGCATCCAGAGCCAACCCCATCAGGGTTGTCCCCCACTGGGGACATCTCCCTGAACACCTTTACAGAGGGAGATAAGTCTTTTTAAGCTGGAGCACTTTTAGTGACTTCAAAAGGCATCCTTTGAAGTTCAGCAGGGGTCTTTGAAGTCCTCCCAACGCAAAAGGGAACGGAGATGATGCCTCCTTCAGGATGCTCCACTGCGGGAGATGCAAGCTAGCAAGATACATGGTGTCCTGGGCACTCACAGTTGTATGGAGCAACTGCCCGAGGGTCATAATTGAGGCACCATTTTTGACAAGCCACCTATCCCCCCAAATGGCCTAAATCCTGATCTACTTAACCTGAACACCATCCAACAGTGGAGATGTGAACCCAGCAACCTGGAACCTGTGCCCAGGTTGCAAAAAGATAAGGGCATCCCTGTTAATAAATATTTAATTGTATGTAAGGGAATGCTAATAAAGCTGACATTTAGAAAAAAAAGAAATACAGGATTTTTACAAAAACTCTATGATTTTTAGCAAGAAGACTTTTCCCATCATGTCTCCTTGTTTCCAGTGTGAGCAGATCATGATGCTTCCAACCTCATCATATCAACACTGTTTAATTGAGACTATGATTTTTAAATAAATTTAACGCCAGCTCCTCTGACTTAAATGGAAACAATGAATGGTGAAATCCCTAATAGTGCTGCTGGGTTTTGCTGAATTATTTTTATACCCTGCATTATGCTGAGGAGTCCATCGCAAGCTGTAGCAGCCCCCAACTCTACACCCATGGGGAAAACTGAAGAAATCCTATACATGTGAAAAATAGTAAAAATGAAAAAAACACAGCTCAAATTTCAGTTTAACTCTTTAAGGAGCTCCAAGGGGCAATCACAACTCTTCGACCACTTTGGCAACACCTGCTGCCATCTGCAGTGAGGACCATGGCAATAAAAGCCTTTGATTTGTAGGGGTTTTTCCCCTCCATGGTGAAATTTCTGCAGCATTTCCAGCCTCTGAGCAAGGGCTCGGGCTGGATTTTGGGGATACTTGAAGGTGCAAAGACCAATATGGTATTTTCATCCTTCCACCTCCTCAAGTTAAACGTGGTGCTGCACTAACCCCATCCTTGCTCAAAGAGAGTGAAGAGATTTAAGACATTCCCACACACCTGCAATATTTCTGTATTTCTGCAAAAGCAAAGCAGTTTCAGCTCAAAACATGGATTGGGAGAGACGCGTCCGTCAGTGGAGCTCCGCTATAGGTGATTTGCATTATCCAAAAGGAGTACATATGGAAATATCGGACATCCCCTCACCCCCGGATGACCACATGTGCACACATCTGGGCCCAGGGAACAAAAGCAGCCTTGCTACACCACTCCGATAAATAATGGAAAGTCAAAGTGCCCCACAGAAGCAGCACCATACTGTTCGGCCTCGGGCGAGACAGAGGAAAATTCGTTACTCATGAGGTCTGGAACAGTGGGATTAATAACACATCAATTTTAATGCAGGGTGGGTTGTGTTTTTTTTTTTTTTTCTGCTTCACAAACAGCAAAGTGAATGTTTGAGCATCTCGGCGGGGGGTTAATGAGGACTCTGATTAGTTATTCAGATTTGCCAATGCTGCTTCCATCCATCCTCGGATGGGGGAATAACGGGAAAGGGTTTGCAGAGAAAGCTCTTAAAGACGACCTGCTTGGCTTTCACAGCTTAGATGGACACAGGTTTGGGGGGGGGCTTCTGCCTCAGGGATTCCCAAAATTGAAATCCTAGTGCCAGGTTTGGGGAGGAAAAGCACATTTCCCCATCATTTAGGGGGGATGCAAAAAACTGCTGCGTGTTGGGCCACACTGATTCATTTAAAGGATCAAGGGAAAATACTTAGATTTGTGGGGTTTTTCACGTAAAATACAAATACTTGGGTGCTTCTAATAAAATTTGTGTGCAATGATCGTCAGAGGTACATGCTCAAAAATCCACAGATGCATGGATGAAAGGATGCATGGATGAACAGATACATGGACACAAGGATGCAGAGAAGCAAGGAAGAACAGATGCATGGATGCACAAATGCAAGGATGTACAGATGCAAAGATGCATGGATGCAAGCATAAGATGGAAGGATGAACCATCCCATAAACCACCACTGGTCTGCAAAGATGCAGCATCTTTCACTGTTGCAGTATTTTACACAGCATCCCATAAAAAAAATAGAGTGCTTTATGTCCTTGCGCACAAATGAGAAGCTCACCTCTTTGCTCCTTGGGACAGAAATATTTTAAGCAGGTTGAGCTCACCCACCACTGGAGTGTTTTGGGGGTTATTTCCAGATTTGGGCCTTTGTTCTTCACTTGCATCCTAAAAAAGGCAACCTGAGAAAATAGATGACAGGTATCCAAAAGGATGCTGCAAAAAGGATTAAAGGATGGAGCCAGAGTGGCGTTTCATGGCACTGCAAAGGGGGCTTGTCAAAAAAAAATAGGCATTATTCTAGGATTCACTTTGAGATTCACTCTTTCTTCACCAAGAAGAAATATCTTAAGGATGGATGGGGCGGTGACAGCACTCTCTCAATGGTGAATTCTTCCCAGAGATGAATGTCAGCACTTTATTTCTAGTTGGGTCTAAAGATCCAGTTGAGTCTTGCTTTGAGCACCGCTCAGTGGGGTTTCTGGGGGGGATAAACTCCCCAGTATTTGCATCATTCCCCACAGTGCCCACCAGGATCTCAAAAGAAAGACAAACTGGAGTTATCCACCTGATTTCACAAATGCGGGGCTCTCCATCCCAAGCAGGCTCTTTTCCCTGGGACTGCCTCCATATGCTTTGTCTCTATTTTAAACAGCGCGTTAATTGTTCTGAATTAACAGCTCCAGCTGGAGAAGCAAACAAGCAATTTGTGACTTTAAGATAACACCCAACTTATCTCAAGTGATTTAAGTTGGGGGGTTTTTGAGGGGAAATCTCGCCTTTCTGGTTGCAAATGCCACGTCTCAGAGCTTGGCTAAAATCCCACCATGATTAACACACCCATTCAGCAGAAGTGGCTATTAGCCCATAGCCACCTGAGGAGGTGGGATGGTAGGAAAAAAGAAGAAATAAGATATCTCCACATTTGGCTTTACTTTAGAGACAGGAGAATTATAATCCATCTTCTTCACTGATGGGCAACCCAATGATTGCAGTAGGACTCATGAATAATTTCTTCCCAACACACTTTTTTTCCATATTACATTACATTTTGTTTCAAAATATTGTCACTCAGAAAAAAAAGAAAAAGACTTCCAAGCTTGGCATCTTTGCCCTCTTTCATCTCTTTTTGCCTTTTCTTTTTTCATTGGCAGTTAGATACAGGAGGTGAGAAAGACAGACCATGACGATTATTTGTTTACAAGTCTGGATCTTCAACATGTATTTTTTTTTTAAATTGCCATTTTCACCATTTTAAATCCTTTCTAGTACCACCCAAGGTGTGGGATTCAAGAAGCAAAGTCCATCTCCAGCTCCCCACCCTGTCATGCCTGGTTTCAAGAGGAAAAAACAGTGCTGGCAGTGAAAAGAAGTCTACAGAAATGTTATTTCTCTTATAGGAATGCATAAGCGCTTTGGAAATGCAAGAAAAGCTGTCTATGATTACAACGAAGTGTCTGCTGCCAGATTGAATGGAACCTCCTCTTGCTACCCCAGCCAAGGTTGAATTGATAGTCAACGTCCATCAGCCCTCAATGGCTTTCCAAGAGCATCAAGGCTGGGTCCCATCAGATGACCAGTGTTGTGGATGGAGTCCAACAACAAGGTCTTCTGCTCAAGTCGGACTGTTTGGTTCCTTTTTACAGGGAAAAAGGGCTTTAATTGTGCCCTGAAGACACTAACGAGGGACATCGAAAGGCAGCAATTCATCCTTCTCCAGCAATGGGATATTCAAAATACAGATCCAACCTTGGAGGTCACAGGCAATGCTGCTGGGACTCAGGCAGCCTTGGATGCCTGGATCCCCGGAGCCGAGCCACACCACCTGACAACCTCCTGGCTCACGTATAAAGTAACAGGAGAAGCAATAAATCACTTGTGCACCTTCCCTGGGAATGGCAGCCCTCCATAAAAAAACAAAATCCAAGGGAGGCAGCCTCACACCACACTATTCCCAGTGCACCCCTGTTACGCAGATTAATCCTTGATGGAGAATTACAATTAGGGCTCCGTCTTAAGGAGATATCAGCAATCAGATATCTTATCAAATGCCACCTCAATTATTCAAATAATCCCTGGCTCTTAGATTTGGGTGCTGTTTAGGGAAAGCGGTCCGATTAATGTGCTGACACTTCCCCATCACATCCAACATCCTCAACTTCATGTCTGATTACAGAATTTGCATTCAATTTAATTTTTTTCCATCTGGAGTAAATGAATAATCCGAGTACCTACCCCAGCCTTAATTACATTTGTTAAATTAAAAACCCAGGATGTGAGAAATTTAAATGCATGTAGCTCCACGGCCAGACAAACCTGCACGTTCAACCTGCCGCAGCCCTGCCATCTCCTGCTCCAATTTCTCTTCCTTCCCCACAGCCATGCATCAAAGAAATTACAACTAGAAAACAAAAATTCTTTCTAAATGATAAAACAATAGATGATCTTTTGACATTTCCAGCGCTGTTTGCAGGGGAATGAGATAAAATGTAATAAATTCATATACTTCTGTGTGTTTCTTGGCTCCAGCAGCTAAAATTTCCATCTCTTTATGCAGGAGTCCTGGGGAGTAGAAATCCTTGATAATGCCAAACAATTCGACACTTTATTTTCTCTTTACTCTGCACCATGCAAAACACAGGCTTCAAGCTGCCAGCTGCTGGGAGTGAAACCAGATGCCACATCCCTTTTCCATATGGAAACAGAAATCGCCCCGTCTGGGGGTGAGCGTGGTCCCCTTGGTTGCAGCTCTCCACGACCCCAGGGCTGCTACCGGCATGCTGTAAAGCCTCTTCCCAGCAGCAAAAAAATACTACTGCAATGGTGGGACTGTAATTTTTTGTACTTGACCGAGTTCAGGCCAGATCTTTGTACCATCAGCCGTCGAGAACCACCGGGAAGATTTGCCCCAAGCCACCAAATTTCCTAATTTTGAAATAAACAGGGGGATGGAAACAAAACCACTGAACTTGACATTTTTTTTAATAGCTTTGCAGAAGCTTGCTAAATTGCTTTTCTTTTGGGGAGATGAAACTTAAAAGGCTGGCATTAATAGGTGGACTCAAGTTGGTGGCAAGGAAAGTGTCCAGATAATTAAAGAATAATTAGGCATAAATGGAAGATAATACAATTGCAACTCTGGACATTTTAGGAGCAATACTACATACATTGCATGATAAGAAATGTCAAATAAATATATTTGGGTGTTGACCTAGACGTCAGCAACAATGAAAAAGTTCAGGAATGCCTGTTCTTAGCACTGCCACAGACTGAATTAAATAACTTAGGTGTGAGTGAGTGCAATGACAATAATCCCCCCAGTCTGAGACTTGCAAGACCAGTAATAAAACACGGCTAAAAATATTCAGGAAAGCCATGCTCGGGTAAAGTGAGACAGGTGAGAGCAGAGCCGAAAATAGCTTTTCCCTTTGCTCTTGGCATGCTTGCAGCTCAGGCGACATTTCAGAACTCCAGGGAAGCTGGATTTGACTCCTCACACCCCAAAAAATCCCCTCGGAGGGGCGTAACGGAGCTTTCCCCCCAGGCACAGTGGCAGGATTTGGACATCAGAGAAATCCCCTCCAAGCAGGTGGCTCGGATGCCATCTGATGGATGTTGCGGTTCCTCATCTTTTCTGGCTTTCTTCTGCTTTGGTTTGAGTTAACAGTTATGGTGCCGGAGGAGAAAACATCATGTTTTAGCAATGAGGTCCCCAGTGAGGCTGTTTAAAAATTAATTAGTGCCATGCAACATATTAGTGATGAATAGTAATTCTAGCTTTCGTACCTACTTCACTGCTTTCCACACTGCTGTTATTCCAGCTTTTCTATAGTCCTCCCAGCCAACCAGGACCTAATAAGGAGGGTACCCAAGAAACTGTTGCTTGTGTCTCCTGGAAATACCCCATTCAACAGCAAACACACGCCCCAGCATGTTTTCTGTGGAGCTTTTAAATAAACTAAGGTCATGTTTGCTGATCTGGCTGGAAGGCAGGAACCTGCTCTGCTCAAGGAGCTGATTCCCATCATCCCAAAACTGCAGCTGTCCAAGAGTCTGAGCCTGCTTAGACCCTCTGTGGCTCCTGCACAAGGTGAGTGTTGCAGTGTGGAGGAGGTTGTGGGTCCTGGCTTCATCCAGGATGGAGGACAGTTGTTCTCCCTCTATGGATGGAGATCCTCCATGGGTGGAGATCCTCCATGGGTGAAGATCCTCCAACCCTGAGGATGGAAAACCTTCAAGGACAGAGAGCCTCCATCTCCAAGGATGGAGATCTGCCAACCCCAAGGATGAAGATTCCCCTCCAAACCCAAGGAAGAAGATCCCCATAACCCAAAGACGGAGATCCCCCAAACTCTGAAGGTAAAGATACCCAAGCTTGAAGGATGGAGCTCCACAAAGCACAAGGACAGAGAGCCTCCACACCCAAAAGATGGAGACCCTCCTAACTCCACAGATGGGACCACACCCAACCTGAAGGATGGGGATCCCCCAACCCCAGGGTTTGAGATCTCCACAACTCAAGGATGGAGAGCCCCCAGACCTCGAGGATGGAGATCCTCCTAGCCCCAGCTACAGGGATTTCCTCAACCCTCAGGATGTTGATCTCCAAACCCCAAGGATGGAGACCCCCCCAAACCTCGAGGATCTTCCTAACCCCAAGTACAGGGATCCCCTAACACTGAGGATGGGGATCACCAAAACCCAAGGATCCTCAGAACACCAAGGATGGAGATTCTCCAGACTCCAAGGATGGAGATCCCCCACCCTAATAATTGAGACCTTCCAAGAAGAGAGACCCCCTCTAGCCACGAGGATGAAGGTGCCCCCAAAACCCAAGGATGGAGACCCCCTCCTTCCCTAATCCCAAGGAGGATGATCACCCCTTGTGACCTCACTGTCTGGACTCTTCGCCCCACACTGCACAGGGCAGGACCTGAGGGGGCATCACTCTTGCCCCATGGTGGCCACCCCCACAAATTGCAAACCCCAAATGAGCCACCATCCCACTCCTTCAGGCAGCGAGTGAGGCAGCGGGCAATGAGGAGCCTTGCTGCGTGAGCTGCCTTCAGGTGGATGGCGAAGGCAAGGGGAATTTGCAGGGACATCTGGAATATATTCATTTTATGGCATGTTTCATATCACAGACAGGTACTTTGAAGCAGTTAAGTAGTAGCAGGGCGGCACGTCCCCATGGGTGGGCTGCGGTTTGCGCTTTCAGCCCAAGCTGCCCCAGCATGACAAAGGGGCTGGGGAGACGAAGCTGACGTTTTCCAAATACAACTTGGTGCCTCTGGGGGCAAATCCTGAAAGAAATGAAAAACCAAAAGGCCAAAAAATAATTTAAAAAAAATAAAAAAAAACCCCAACCCCCACGTCTAAGTGATGTTGATCCCCACATCAGGCTATTAACAGTCCCATCACAAATTGTAAATGACTCAGATAAATTAAATGGCTTAGCAGCTGCGAGGAAAGGCCCTTCTGAAGATTCATTTGTTTAGCGGAAAAGAAATTAGTCAGGAATTTAAAATCTTTTCCAGCAGCTTGATGCAGACACCCTGCCAAAGCCCACATGTTGCTGCTCGTGCAGCCCCGGAATGCAGCTCACCCCCAAAAGGAAAAGTCCTCCATGGGCATCCAAAAGTGGGGGCATGAAAGCATGCTCCCTTTAGCACGCCGCTAACGAGGCTGCGCCTCCTCCCAGCAAGGCTATTAGAAGCCCCAAGCTATGCAGAGGTCTGAAAACATGAATATTTGTCCCAAAACACCCCCATGGTGAGGGAAAGCCAGCCATGGTGCTGCAATTAAAAAAAATGGGGAAGATAACACAGGGAGGGCTCAAAACAGGGCAAGAAGTCGGGGTTGCAGCCCTGCGTGCAGTGAGGTGCAGTGATTCACCTCCCAGGTGCAATGAGACACAAACGTTTACCCCCAAAAGCAGTGAGCTGCAGTGATTTACCCCCAGAAGCAGTGACCTGCAGTGATCTACCCCCCAGATGCAGTAAGACACAGTGATTTGCCCCCGGGCACAGTGAGATGCAGCGATTTACACAAGATATAACGAGACACAATGATTTCGCTCATGTGCTGTGATTTGCAGTGATTTACCCCCCAAAGCAGCAAGCCACTGTGATTTACCCTTAAATGCTGTGAGATGCAATGATTTACCCCCAAAAGCAGTGAGACACCATGATTTACCCCAGCTGCAGTGAGACACAATGATTTTCCCCAGTTGCCCCAGTGATTTTACTTGATGGCTCCCCTCAAATACCAAACTTCCCTGCTTTCCTAATGCTTCCAGGCAGGGAAACACCGTGGCCAAGTTGTGCTCACCACAGACGCCTTTTCTCTGGGTTTAACACATGAAATTAATATGTTAAACCTCCCCGTGTTCACAGGCTTCCCTGGTAAAGACTTGCTTCCCAACCACATACCTTTTAGCTCATGCAACATTGACCGCTTTTTTCACGTTTAGACACTATTTCGCAGGCACCAGCACCTCAAAACCCCTTTTAGTGGAAGTTCAGAGGTATAAAAGATGCAAAATTATTCACATGGTGTTTCAATCGAAGCCCCACAATGGGATACATGGAAGGATCTAGTGACAGAGCCACAACCCTGTGATGTCTCCTCATCTCTGTTTGGATGGAAAAAACCCTTCTTGTATTTACTGGGGAGAAGGGAGTGGGGGAGAAGATAAAACAAAAGGCTTTCCTCCATCCAGAAAAGGTCTGTAGAGCAAGGAAACACGAAGAGCACCCATTTTTCAGGTGCATCCAACCAAAGCAACCCAGTTGCATTTGCCCTTTGGCAACACTGAAGCTCTTCAAAACTTTCACAGAGCCAGAAGAGCAAAATTGAAGTGGGGCACGGGAAGATAAACTGCTAAACAAGAAACCCCATCCTGGCAAGAAGAGATAGTAACAACTGGAAAAAAATGGTGAAAAATTAATAAGAAACTTGGAAGCGATTTTGCATTTCAAATACAGGAGGTTTTCAAAAAAGGCAAAAACCCTGGAAGAACTGTTTTCTTCCAGCTTTTCCCCTCTGTTTTGCTTCTTTCTGTTTCATTGAGCATCCAGGTTCTCCCGAGCTGGGACTTCCATTTCTCCGACTCCTACTCAGGGCAAAACCCCAACAACTCAGTGCAAAATAAACCCTGAAAGTAGGACACTGAGCCCTGCTCAATCCAAACTCAGCTTGATGCTCACTAATTACCCTGTAATAGTATTTATATGCTGCTGGCATGCTCGGAAATGCAGCTCCTAATAACCAAGGTCCGCATCAATATTAATGTCCCGGCTTGACTCTCAATACCGGGGGACCAACGAGAGACAAAGAAACATCACAGCAAAGTGAAAAGAGGGGCAGAAAATGAATTTTAAAAGTATTTTTCTGTGTTTGACATGAAGGGAGTGCTTGGGATCAAATGACGGGACCCCCCCTCGGCATGTATCAGCAATAAAAGCAAATATAAATTGTAAGTTCCCATCTCCGGTGCACAAAATCTTCCAGCAGCAGAAAATTTTTCACCATCCTCAATCCCTTCCTCAAACTTGGAGTTTCCCCATTGGTAGGAGCAGGCTGGAAAAACTCCTCTTTTAATGGGAATAGATTTCTGAAATTTGGGGCTTTCCCTTTACCTGAGTTACTCCAAGATCATCCACTTCAAATATTCATCCCTGCAAACTCGGTTGCTCGTACAAAACCCCAGGCTTTGGGTTGGCTCAGAATGAAATGCTGCTTGAAACGACCTCCTGAGAAGCATTTTTTTTCCAGTCATGCTTCAATCCTTGCAGAAAAAGGGAGCACATACCCCCAAATTCACCAGTATTACATTGCGCGTGAATACGCACATCAATATTTGCAGAAATGTGGCAACACAGAGCATGGTGTGGCTTGCAAACGTGCCCTAGTGCCACTCCGTCATTCGATTAAAAACCTCTTTTCTTAATAATTTCTATGCAGAGACACTTGGCACACCAGGAGCATTTAGGCAGAGTTTAAACAGAGTTAATAAACTGCAAATAGCCTGCAGTAAAGCTGAGATAGATTTGAGCTGCATGTGCTCAGCACACCTTGGTATGAGGTGTTATTGCCGATGTCTGCACTTGACATGCATCAAAAAAACCATGGAGGTCTTCCATGAAAAATGCAGTTCCAGGCAATCAGACATCTCTCGGGGAAAGATGCATATTTTGGGGATTTTCCCCATCAAAATGAAATCTGGCAATCTGAGAGTAAGCAAGGATATGGTGTTTGCCCCGTGGAGTGTTGGGTGTGGTGTTAACCCACACCATTGACCCATTATTTTGTGTTGATTAATAGTCAAAGAAAATGAATGGAAGCTATAAAGTTCATGTCCAGAATCTCAACATTAGGATGTCCCCAGATCATCACCTTTTGGTACTTTCATTTCCACGGAAGTTAAGAATTTCCCTATTTATAGTCAACTTCCAAGTGAGAAAAGGGCAAATTCTGGTAAGATCTTGAAAATCAATGTTCTGCTTCCCCAACAAACCCTAGTTATGAAGCATTTACTGACATGGATTTATTTGACCAGTTATTAAACAATGGCAACGAGTAACACACTGACCCTTCAGAGAAGAGCCAACCTCGTGTTGACGACTATGCCACATAGAAGCAGGACTCAAGCGAACTGCCTGAAGACTGCCATAAAAATCAAATGCCGCTATAAAGTGACTTCAGATATTGCAAGAAATCCCCAGAAAGGGACTATTTATAACCTCATTTGGCAATTTGGGCTGGAAATAGCACTCTGCAGTTGTAGACTTGGCCATCAATTCTGGTAAAACTCAAGGAGATCTTTCTAAAGAGCCATTGAGTGACCCAGTGGATACAGTAATTTTTCATGCAGAAATTTTCCCAAAGCTTAAATCACCTCTTTATTAAATATTTCTTAGTTCTAACTTGTGGAAAGAGGCCACGAGGTCTATTCCAAGAGGAGTCATCTATGAGAAGTCAGAGGGTAGAAATGAGCCTTTCTCAGGGAAAAAAGAGGATTTTCACTCAAGAGACACTGATCAGCACCACTGGAGGACTCAAAAGCAAACCCTAAAGAGTTTTCCGTCTTTCTTTGTTGGCGTAATGGAATGAGAACAATGAGAAGAACCATAAGAAGAAGCAAAACCTTCTTCCTACGTCTCCAGCTGCAGGTGCCCATCACCTTTTGGGCATTCAAAAACAGAGTTTCTCCAACTAAAACCACATCAACCCACAAGAAGACCCCTCCCCACAGCTTCCAGCTTTGCCCCAACCCTTCCATCAGTACCAGAGAAAACATCCAAATCACTGCAACTTGCAAATCCCACCCTGCCTTTCCCCATCCCAAGGGCAGCTTTCCTGCAAGGAACTTCCAAGATGCCCAAAACTTGCCCCAAACCATGACCTACCAAAAAAATAACCAAAACCAAACCAGAAACTGAGCCCATTCATTAATCGGGAAGTGGTGCAAGTCAACAGACTGCATGATCAACTTGCCATATGGCCGCCTGCACCGGACACGGTTGGTTTACTGACGCTGGATGCTGCCTCCCATTTTATTTAACAACGGGAGCTGCAAGGACTGGGATAAATAAGAGTAAAAGCGATTTTGAGGGTTGCTGTAGCTTTTCAGCTCTCCTTTGAAATATTATTGGCTGATCTCCTACACAGCTGCTCCCCGCTGAATAGACACATCCCACCTCCAACACCGCTGGCCATCAACCAACATGGGAAAAAATATGACTTTGGGGGGGGGTGTTTGATTGATGTGACTTATTTGGGGATTTTTATATTTTTGAGAGGAGGAATATGCAGTGATTTATCCAACATTGGAATTAGATGGAAAAATCCCCTTCTTTCCTGCCTCATCGCCACTGAATGGGCAGCTGGAGGCGGTTTAGCGTGATGACCACCATCCCACATTATAATAGGTCCAGGACTATTTAACACTAAAACTGGGGGAGCAAAATACTTGATTTCTTCATCAATAAACGCTCCCTTTTGCAAAGCGCTAGTTCAGAATGGAGAAAAACATTAAGATTTGAAATGCTTCAATGAAATTTAATTTTTGGTTTGAATCAACAGCTTCACTTGGTGCCATTTTAATGCTATTTTAAGTAGAAATGTCAATTGGAAACTAACATTTAAAAATGTCAAAACATTTCATGTCTGCAGACGGAGCTGATAGTTTTTTGCTTCCATGTGTCCAAACAAAAAACACTTTTGGAATTTTACCATGAAGAAAACCCCATATATATATATTAAAAAAAAAAAATATCAATATTTTGACTTCTTGGAATGAAAACAAAGTTAAAATCTAATATTTCCTCCAGGATGCAAACAATATTTTCTGACAAGCTGTTATCACCAAAAAGTAATCTGAACCAAATGTTTGCTACCATGGTCTGTTACAGTTATGCGGGAAGGGAAGAGAAACAGGATTTTTTGTTATTGTAGGCTCTCTGAACCCTTTTTTTTTCTAGTTATTTCCCTATTTACACAGCTTTTCTCTCTTATTATATCCCAACAGGATAAAATTAGGGTGAAGGAAGCCCCTTCCACCAGCCCAAACCATTTACAACGCATGGATATACCTCAAAAATGTTTTTTTCTCCTCTGTAAGAGACAACATTTGATTTGGGGGGGAGATTTTCACTGTTATTTTGCATTAATGACACCCCCCCACCTCCCTCAATGTCCCTCAATGTGGGACATTTTGGGGGGGAAACAGCACCAGGAGTTTTTTCCTGCGCTCGGCGCTGGCTGGTGGGAACATGTGCATGGGGGGGGTGTTTTTTATCCAGTATAAAGGTAATTTTCCAGTGATCTCATCTTTTAAATTCCTGACTTGGCCATGCATTGCCCCCCCCCAAAAAAATTTTAAAAAGGAAAAAAAAATAGAAGAAAAGCAATCCAGGCCAATTGCTGTAAAAAAAAAAAAAAGAGTTTTACTGATTTTTTTCTGTTTCCAGGAGAAGTGTGTAAAAATGTAGGGTTGCAAAATGGGGCAAAACCCAGCAAATTTGGAGCCACGCTAGGCTGTAAAGCAAGTTTTTAGTCCTGAAGCTCACACCTCCACCATCCTCGATGGAACGACTCGGCTGCCCTCCATCACCTTTGCATCTCCCCCAAATTTCTCTCTTTCTTTTTTCTTTCGCTAAGCCCAGGCTACAGCCCCGCGCGGGGAATAAGCGCAATTATCTCGTCTCGCCACATTTTTCCAGCCCTGCCTGAGGTTTAATTAAAGCCAAGAGAAAAACACAGAGGAGAAGTGCTTCGTTTCGATATCGCCCCATTGCATGTGGCGGGGA
>VXBO01012498.1:47456-58441 GCA_013400135.1 Rhinoptilus africanus
GAGGAAACAGGAAAAAAATAAAACCTTTATCGTAGACTTTTAAATTTACAAAATCTTCATGGATATTGCTCCTTTATCATATTTACTTTAAAAAATTATATATAAATACAAATATATATGGGTATGTAGGCACACATGAGTATATATGGATATGTATACAGACACTAGGATACACACGTACTCTCTCTATAAAAAAAATACATATAAGTGTAGCCTAATCCCCTGTAATCTCCTTGAATTACACCTAAACCACCTTCCTTGCAGGTGACCTTTCCACAAAAGTCTGTTTCTATGCCAACAGCATTGTTTGAGTCAGGTGAGAGAGAAAATACGGCACAATCATCTTTAGTTTTTGCTTAATTCGGTGTTTCCACTGATGGCCAGGAACTGGCTATAGTTTAAACGTCCTGTTTACCTTAAAGTCTGAATTTCTATCCCCTGCCCTATCTCGCCCTGCAAATGTGACCCGTGAGCGTTGGTTCCACCGAAAAGTCCAAATATGGAAAATTATGAAAATTCTTCCCATTTTCACTGATTTTTAGGGAATTCCATCAAGTAGCTTGTCTCCAATGGAAAAAAAACTACAATAAATAGGAGAACTGAAATCTGAAAAATGCGGAGAAATTGTTAAAAAAATAATATGCATCCCACCAGCAAATAATGGCAAGTAATAAGGTGGTGATGACATTTGGTGGAGTAAAAGCAGCTCAGTATAAATTATTTTCTGCAGATAAATCTGCTGGTTTGGTTCTGGATAATTTTATTCCATTGAAAATTTGGGATATTTTTCCTTGCTTTCTTTATTTCCTTGAGTTCCAACTCGGCCCATAAAGCTGCATCCCAACCTGGAGGCTTTCAAGAGATGCAGAGAGGGAAAAATGAGATTTTTCCAGCAAAAATTACCTATTTTCATTTATTTCTGGGGATTTTTTGGTGTGATTTAGAGAGTGGCAAAAGGACCCATGGCCCATCGGGTTGCAGCACCCCCAAAATCGCCTTTATTTTGCTCATTGTGAGTGGGACGTCATCCAACTTCCTGCATATTTTGTTTTTATTGGCGGGTGGGGATGTATTTTTACTTTTCTTCTGACCTGACCCCAACACCTTCACGGGTCTCGGGAGGGAATATATTTCCCGACGGCTCCATCTCGCAAGGCGCCGAACCAAGAGGATAAAAATACTGGTTGCCATGGGAACATAAACTCTGGAGTTTGAAAATACTGGAATTAAACCTTCCACTAATTTCAGTCCTTAAACCTCCATTTTTGCAGCTGCACTTCAGTGGGTTTGGGGTATCAGAGCAAAAATCTGAATTTGAAGCAACTCAACCAAGGCTTGACATCCCTATGGATGTTTTCCCACAGCTGGATGCATCCCCAAACCAGGAATTAATTTATAAAGATTTTTTTAAAAATTAAAAATAAGGATTAATCCTGAATTGTGGAATCACTTCCTCTATTTGGCCTCAGAGTCATCGCTCTGCATCGGCCTCATGGATGCATCCTGGTGCCGGGACAAGGTGCCCAGCATCCAGGACTAATAAATATAATACGAATTTTTGCATATGATCCAGAAAAACTCCTTGCGAAGCTTAATTTTATTTGCTCAAAATACACCGTCACTAACGATGCTCGGCCAGAGCATCCCCTTTTCCGGCGGCATCAACAGCTTCAAACAGGCTGAAAGCCACTTTTGTAGCTGGCGCCTGTAAAACTGCTCAGCCTGAGCAGAGAAAAACCATACTCAAAGGAAAATAAATCATTTTTTACTCCATAATAAGCAAGAAATTTGGGATCGCAGGCAGCAGGTCACGTAAGAAAAGTTAAACAGTAATAAAGGGATTATGAATTAAAAGGGGGCATGGGTAATCCTCTGTGCAAAGAAAGATCCTCATCATTAAACTCGAGTTTCCAAAGGCAAAACACAAGAGGGAATTCATTCCCCACGTCAGGAAAACACGGAGTTACTGGAACTAATTTGTTGGCGACAGCAATAAATTGACTCAACATCGGCACCTGAGAAACTCTGTGAGTTGGAAGGTTTTGCGACGCAACACGATGTGTTTGTAGAATTTGCGACGGGATCTCTGCACTTTTTGCACTGCGACGCAATGTGGTTTTGGGGTTTTGGTGAAGCAATGCGATGCGCCTGCAGGCTGCGTAATGCAACGCCTGTCATTTTTGTGCTGCAACGCGATGAGTTTGTAGGTCTTTCCTATTCAACGCATTGAGTTTGATGCAACTGTAGGTTTTTGTGATGCAACGCAATGCATTTGCAGGATTTGCAACGGAATCTGCACTTTCTGCTCTGCGCTGCAATGCGATGTGTTTGCCTTGCGCTGCAATCTGTTTGCAGTTTTCCAACGCAATGTGCTGGCTGGGTTTGCGATGCGTTGCCCTGCGCTGTGTCTGCAGGCTTCGCAATGGGATGCCACGTGCTGGCAGGTTTTGCAGCGCCTTTACAGTTTTTGCAATGCAATGCAGTGCATTCGTGGGTTTTGTGATGCAACCTGTTTGTAGTTTTCCAATGCAATGGGCTGCGACGTGCTCGCAGGTTTTGCAAAGCAATGGCCTCGCTTAAATTTCTGGCAATGCGATGCGTTTGCCAGTTTTGCGATGCGACCCGTTTGCAGGTTTTCCGATGCAATGCCGTGCAAGGTGTGTGTCTGAAGTTTTCGCAATGCAATGCAAGGCGATCTGTTCGCAGTTTTCCATTGCACTCCGCAATTTTTCCAATGCAAAGTGCTTGCTGCTTTTGCAACACAATGTGTTCAAGTTTTTGCAACATAATGCAATACATTGGTAGGTTTTAGCCAGGCAATGCAATGTGCCTGCAGGTTTTATGATGCGATGCACTCCTTTAAAGTTTTTGCAATGCACTTGCAGGTTTTCTAATGCAATCTGTTGGCAATTTTTTCTAATTCAACTCATTCCCAGTTATTCCAATGCAATAGGCTTGCTGGTTTTGCGATACAAGGTGCTTGCACATCTCAGCAACTCTGTTACATGCTGCATGCTTGCACTTCTGCAGATTTACATATAATATTTTGCATTTTTTGCAACTTGGCAGTGCAATGCCCATTTGCTCTCTTTTTCAACTTTGCAATGCAATGCCTGTTTGTCTTTTTTTGTTTGTTTGTGGGGTTTTTTTTCAATCTGCAATGCTCCAGACCCTTGCATTGGAAGCTCTGGATCGGTTCAACTGTCTCCATAAACACGGGTTAAGTTTCCTGCAAAATCTAGTCCAACGTTTTTGAACCCTGCACCGAATCCCGTCTGCAAAACTCCCAGTGACAGACAATGCGTCACAAATGACTATTTCCACTCTCTTTTTGCCCAAAATAAGGGGAGTTCTGCATAATTTAATTTCTCTAGAGCAACCAGGCTATGATACTATTGCATTTTGAGGGGAAAGCTCAGGTCTGGGTCATTTTTGGGTATTAGTGTGACATTCCATTGGATGTGGGAGCAACCGTGGGAATTTACTTACCTGGGTGATGCTGTCCTTTTGCAGCAATATGCCCATGAAAAAAAACTGAACTGGGGGAGAAATGAGCCTCCATGCCCCAAAAGGGTGCTTTTTCAGCCCAAACTCCTAGCTGGGAGAGGAGGCCTAGCTACTTTCATGCCTCTGCAAAAAGAAAAATCAAGTAAAAGCAAAAGAAAAGCAACCAAAAAAAAAGAAGAAAGAAAAGAAGGAAAAGCTAAAAAGAAAAGGCAAGAGAAAGCAAAAAAAGCAAGAAAAAGCAAAAAGAAAAAAAAAAAAGGAAATGCAAAAAAAGGCAAGCAAAAAGCAAGCAAAAGCAAAAAGAAAGCAAGCTCATCAGAGCAGTTTGGGGAAAAAAAGGTTGAAATCAGCTTCGCCAAGACGCTTTCCCCATAATCCCTTGCTGTCCCCCAGTGGGCTTGTGCAAACAGCATCGGAACGGCGAGCGGCCGGGCTCCAGCCACGCTCCCTGTGCTGGGACTTTAGATAAATAAGTTCCATCTGCTGCGAGCATGGGGCAGGGCAAGAGGTTATCCCCAAGGGCCCCATTCTGACAGGGAATCTGCATTTTGGGGATGCAGAGAGGCGGATTTGGGGGGATCTGTTGCTCCCCCACCTCTGAAAATATGATTTTCCAGGTAGCACGGGAAGGAGAAACTCCGTTTTCCAAGCCAAGGCGAGCGTTGCGAATGGATTGTGTATGGTATATGGTATGTTCAGAATTAATTTGCCTTCTTTTTAGTAATGCAGCCAGAAATTTCAAGGCCTGGGTATGTCAGAGAGAGAGGGGAAAAGCCATAAAGTCACCAAATTCCATTATATATCTTATATTACAACATGTATAGGAATAATATGTATTTGTTATTATTCCAATAATATATTATAAATCAATCCCATATATTTTATATATACGCTATGTTATGCTAGATATTATAATATATAGGAGCAATAAATTATTTATTCTTTAATATTCCCATAGATGATTAGATATATGATACGATTGGAATAATATATAATATATTATGTATTATTCCAATATATATTATCTATTATTCCCATATATTATATTATATGATATATATGGTATGTTACGGTATGGTATGATATATATGGGAGCAATAAATAATACGTATTATTCCCGTATATGGGAATAGATATAATATAATGGGAATAATACAGAACATATTATATATTTTAATATATATTTTCAGTCCATTTATATGAATTTATATATATCATGGACATGCATTTCTATGTATGTGAGCTTCATTATTTTTCTTGGGTATTTTAGGGGGGGAAAAAGGTCTTTTCACAGCAGTACCTGACGAGAGAGGGTGCCAGCAAGGCAGGATCCACACGGTTACTGCGGGATGGGAGCAAAGAGCTACAGAAAGAGGATTTTGGGGGGAATTCAGCCACTGCACGACAGGCGAAGGATGATGCTGACCCCTGTCACCAAATCCACATCATTTCCCCCCCCCGAAACCCCCACTCCATCAGTCCAGGGATGCTTTCAGCACTCCAAAATAATTCAAATGCCCCCATGGCAAAAAACCCCAAGATTTCCCTTATTGACCACCAGCCTCACGAAAAGGAGCCGAAATTTGGTGCCTTTTCCCACCCCAAGTTTTCAGCTGGACCTGCTTCTCAGCCCTTCCCTAATAAAAAACAAGCCAATAAAGTGAAGATGAAAATATATTCATTAGGATTGATAATGCTCATTAAAACTGGCTATGTAGGAAAGCATGACTCTGCTTCAGCGAAGTAAAGGGGAAAAATGCAAATTCTTCTGCATGAAAAGAGGATATTTCCCTAATCGCCCCAATCAAATGCTGGCGCAATTATCTGTGGCCAACCCAACGGGTTAAAATTATCCTCTTCATCTCCGGACACAGTAAGGAGCCGAAAAATGTTTCATTTTAATAAAAATGAAATCTGGACCCTGCAGAAACCAGCTTCACTAATGACGTGTTTACATAGAAAAAGACAATTTCTATTTAATGGTGATTACTAGTGAGAAAGAAATTAAACTTCCCGGAGTATATGGGTTAGAGATAATGGGAAGAAAAGAAAGTTACGGAGGGGGTGTAAATCAGGAGAGCTGCAGCCGCGTATGCTGATGGCGGGGCTCCCATGGGGCTCCAAGCACACCAAAAATGCACAGATTTTGTTCCAAGGACTTGGGCATGTGTGTAAAGATGTATGTGCATGCACCTGAAAATGTGTACGTGTACACGCATGTGCACATGAAAACTTGCAAATGGCTGTGCACACGCAAACGTGCGCATTCAAACATGCCCGTGGCAACGCAGATGCAAACACACAAGTGCAACTGTGAGCCAATACACAAATGCACACGCCAACATGCACCTGCACACGCCAACATGCATGTGCAAACAAGCCAATGCACACGCAAACACACAAATGGACGTGCACACACTCAAACGCACTTGCACGTGAGCACGTGCAAATGCAAACGTATGTGCAAACATGCAAATGCACATGCAAAGGCAAACCTGCACATGCAAACACGCACATGCAGACATGGACACACCAACATGCCCATGCCAACATGCCCCCGTGCACGCTGACACACGCATGCCCTCGTGCCCATGCCACCACGCACCACGCACAGAGCCCTCGTAGCACCGTATTGCTCGTTTCCGCACGCCGAGCCCACCCCGGCCCCCCAGCAATGCTCCCCGCTGTCTAGGGTGAATTTGCTCCCGCAGTGGGAGGAAAAAATGAAGCAAAACAGGGTTTGATCGCGGAAATCCAGGTTTTTGACTCTCCAGGTTCCCCACACTGCTCTATCCTATTCGCGTTTTAATTATTCTTTTTTTTCGCAGGGCAAAAATTATTACTTTTTTCCCCACCCAAGCCAAGCCAGGGTCTTTTTGTAGCCGGCTCCTGCATAGGGTGAAGTAAGTTTTCGGGTTGGTGCCTGTGCCAGGGCCATTACCATCCCGCGTCAACCTGTGCAAACCCATCCCAGGGCCAAATCGTTCCAACGTTGGGCTTTAATGTCTGCTCTTTCATAAAATGGAGCAAACATCTGCAGAACAAGCCCAGATGTGCGTCGGTCCCCATCCTCCCCCCCGCTCTAATTCAGGAATTTCAGCTCGGAGGCACATAATAAGGCAGTGTCTGAGATGGTTTAATAATAGTAAAATTAAAATTGTTACCGAAGCATAGTGAAGAATGAGCTTGGAAGGAGGTCTGCAAAAAAAAAACCAACAACCCAAGCCTGAGCTGAAGTCTCCGGGGAACTGTTGGTTCAGAGGAACAGTAAACAACGTGCAGAAATGCAACTTAATTATCTTTACAACCGGAGCCCGCAACTGGCGGCTGCACCTTCCCCGGGCTGCGGGAGCGGAGAGGTGCCTGCAGCCCCATGCTAAAGCCTGAGCAGCCCCGAAACAGCGGGAAAACTCCATTTGGCTTGAATTTTAAGTTAAATGAGGAAGCGTGGCAGCTCTGTCTCAGAGCTGGGGATGCGCATCCTGGCTTCTCACTCACCTGGGCAAAACGCAGCTCCTCAATATTTCTTTGTTCCTTTTTTTTTTATCTTACGAGGGCAAGAAAAGCAAATGCTTGGCTTGAACTTGGGCAGGTGTCACTGCACACACGACCACCATCCCTCCCCCCCAGCATTAACACCAGATGGGGATTTGCCACCTATCACTCGTCAGGACAATTCACCATGAAATATTGCCGAGAAAAATGGGAATGGGCAATAAAAAATGCCTAAATTCAGCTTTTTACCTGATGCTCTAGAAACTCCGGACGGGGACTGAGTTTCTTCTGAAGCACAAGCCCCTTCACTTCAGTTTTGCATCAGCTAAAGCTAAAATATCCAGGCAAAACCATCTCAAAAGCAGGAAGATGCCACACCACAGAGAATTTGGGAAGGGAAAGAGCTTGGTTTGTGCAAGAGCTGCTCAGAGGACGCTGGGTGCCATGGGCTGCAGGCCCCATCGCCATTGTCAGAAAGATCTTTATAAACATCTATTTATATATATAATTTGGAAATCGTGTTAAATTTAAACCAAGGATGCTGGTGAGGATGTTGGCTAGGGGCAAAGCAAGGTTTAAAATCGAAGCATGGGGATGGCTGGGATCAAACCAGGGATGCTGGAGAGAACCAGTGCAAGGATACTAGGTAGGATTAAACCAGCGATGCCAGCTAAAGTCAACCCAGGAACGCTGGAGAAGACCAGTACAAGGATGCTGGCTGGGATCAAGACAAGGCTGCTGGAGAGGACCAGTACATGGATGCTGGTTAGGATCCACCCAGGGATGCTGGTTAGGACCGAACCAAGTAGAGCAGATAAACTCAGAGCAAAGCTGCTGTTTCAGGTCAAAGAAAAGATGCTCCGTAGAACAGAGCCAAGGACGTTAGCTAAAATCAAGCCAGGCATGCTGGCTAGGACCACAGCAGGGATGCTGGGTAGGATTGACTCAAGGATGCTAGAATCAGGCCGCGGGTGCTGTGGCTTATCAAACCAAGGCTGCTGGCTAAATACAAAGCGAGGATGCTCACGAGGGTCACAGCAAGGATGCTGGCTAAGATCGTACCAAAGGCACGTTGAAAATGATGGCTAGGACTGATGTAAGCTAGAATCAAATCAAGGACATTGGCTAGGATCCAACTAAGGATGCTAGTTAAAATCAAACTGAGGATGATGCTGGTTAAAACCTAACTGAGGATGCTGGGGAGGATCAACGTGAGGATGCAGGCTGGGACCGAACCAAGGCACCTAGTTAAAAGCAAAGCCAAGATGCTGGCTAGGACCAAAGCAAAGACACTGGCTAAAAGCAAAGCTCAGCAACTCTTCATTTTGATCCAACTTTAAATAAAACCACTCATTTTTATGTCTCCCCAGGCCGCCAGCAGCCCAGCGCGGCTCAGCCCCTCCGGCAAGATGGCGATGGTTTTTTTATTAACTCGGCTGAAAGAGCCGGGAAAAACAGAGCTACTTCCTGGCCCGGTTTGGATCCCAAAAGCTCTGTCCTGATCCTGGCTCCAGAACCAAGCCTGGGGCTGTCTGCGTCCTGGTCCAGGCATGCTTGTAAGTCGGCGCAACCCCCCAAAACCCCACTGGCTATTCCTTACTGTGTCGCGGTTTATTCTGCAAAAATCATTTGCTGCCGCCATTTAACTCATTGCACAACCCCAGCTCGCAAATTCAGAGATATTTCGGTCAAAAAGTGCTTTTTATCCAAAATTTCTTGCAAAACACACCGCTGCTATTTTCTGTGCCAAGCGCAGGGCTTGGCTGTGAAATGGTGATGCTCCTTTTCAAGTGATATTCAGCTTTTATCAAAGGCTTACAGCAACCCCAAATCAACCAAATTCCCTCCCCAAAATCTGTATTTAGTTTCTGAGCTCATAAGAAAACCTCAAGATTTGGGGTTTTGTGGATTTGGGGTTTTCTTTATACCTGTTTGCATTAGTAAATCTGTGCAGAGTAATTCAGTCAAACCACATCCTTTACCCACCCTCCAAAACAAATAATATTCATGCTTTGAAATTCATCTTTTTTTTTTTTTTTTTAAATAAAGGTGATTTTTCCCTGAAACAACTAATTTTTCATCATTCCCTTGGCACACCTGAGCTAGATTTAACCCCCAGAAGTAACTCCAGGACAGAGGAAGCTGCAAAAAAACCTGATTTTTTCCCTGCTGGAGGCAAAAACAGTCCCCAACCACCCGCCCAAATTGCACTCAGTTTCCAAACAGGACAGAAAATAATTCCTCTGCTGAGCTTTGGAGCCAATGAAGACACTTTGCATCATTTTTCTGCCCCAGGATGAAGATAAATTAAGCCCCAGGTGTTGCTAAAGCCCTGTTCAATGTTGCACCCTAAAAAAATATTAATTGCAAAGCGGGTTTATAATTATATTAGTAAAGATGCAGCTCTGGTATGGTGAGATGTGATGCCCCGCAACCACCCTGGCCTTTTTTTTTTTTTTTTTAAACATTTGAGTGCTGTAACATCGCAATCTGGGGCCGGGGAGGTTTGGACACATGGTTATATGAGCTGTACTTAATGAGGGGTGCCTAATTAATGTCGGGGAGCACTGGCTTTGTTAGGAGACCCTGCGTCCAGCCTGCCCTGGCTTATTTTGGAGGTGAGCATCCCTGGCCGTCTGGTCACTCATCCTGGCAAGGTCATGTCTGCAATAATTATTTCAGCCTGGGTCACACCATCCTCACGCTGAAATAATCCCAAATAAAATATCCTGAACTATTCTGCCGATCAAGGAGTTTGCCTTCCCAGGGAAGGAAACGCAGGTGGAAAAACGCAGATGCTCTTCAATTCCTTGGAAATAATGAAATAAGGCTGAAAGCTTGGAGGGATGCAACCCCCAGGCACTGACGCTAAATAGGATGAGGATGAAATAACCCCCCAAAATATCCCGAATTATTCTGCCGATCAAGGTGTTCATCTTCCCAGGGAAGGAAACACAGGTGGAAAAACACGGATGCTCTTCAGTTCCTTGGAAATAATGAAATTAGGTTGAAAGCTTGGAGGGATGCAACCCCCAGGCATGAACACTAAATAGGATGAGGATGAGGATGGTTGGAAAATAAGGACGAAGGCAATGGCGTGCATCCGTCCCAGCCGGCCGTCGCCTGGCGAGGAGCCCTGCAAGGACAGGGTGAAAATTAGTGCGAGCCATCAGCTTAACGAAGTGGAGTCTGGTGTCATCCCCACACTGGGTTAATGGAGCTCTGCAGCAGCAGCTGGCACCTGCCTTGGCGAAAAATGCAGGGTTTTGCCCCAAATCAAGTCACTAAAACACACTTTGGGCGAGGATGTGAATGGTTGCATGTCATCATGGCATGGAAAAGCATGTCGCTACTTTTCCCCCATTGGGGGGCACAAATTCCTGCGAAATTGATTTACAGGATGCGTTTTCACAGAGGGAGGGCTGAATCCCCACCATGTCTCAGATGCTTCAGCATCATCCGAAATTTGGCCATCCCAGTTTTAGAGGTTTTTCTGCTGTCTGAACCTCAAATTACAGCTCTGGATGGTTAAAGCAAATCTAAGGTGTCCCCTGCATCGTGAGTATGGGTATCTATACACATTTGCATGCCTAAAAAATGGCATTTTTCCAGGAGAAATCCCACTGCACACACCTTGCTGGAAGGTAAAGCTCGCAGGTCAGTTAGTTTCTCAAAAAGCAAAATTTTGCAGACTTTCTTAATGCATTTTATCTCCTTTTATCTCTTAGAAGGAATAAAGGTGAGCGGCCCCAGGCTAGGGATAGCGTGTGGGAATTTCTCTGGCTCTGTGAAGGATGCACAGCTCAGTATTTTCATTATTATCTGGAAAGATAAATATATTTACAATGAGGAGCCCTTGTACATACGGTAATAATAATAATAAAAATAATAATAATAATATAATCATCATTATTATTGGGGCACAGGCAGTTTCGGGGGATGGAGCTAAAGGAAACCATGGGATATGGGATGCTATGATCGGC
>VXBO01012500.1:1746-14677 GCA_013400135.1 Rhinoptilus africanus
CTAAAGGGTGGGTTGAAGGAGGATGGAGCCAGGCTCTTTACAGTGGTTCCCAGTAACAGGACGAGGGGCAATGGGCACAAGCTGGAACACAGGAAGTTCCGATCAAATATGAGAAAAAACTTCTTTCGGGTGAGGGTGCCAGAGCCCTGGGACAGGCTGCCAGGGAGGGTGTGGAGTCCCCTTCTCTGGGGACTGTCAAGCCCCGTCTGGATGCAGCCCTGAGTGATGTGCTCTGGGCAATCCTGCTTTGGCAGGGGAGTGGGACTAGATGATCTCTAGAGGGCCCTTCCAAGTCTGAAGATTCCGTGATTCCCAACGCTGGCACGTTAAGCTCATCATTTCTCAATACGCATGGCAGTTCCTACTGATGCAGCAGGCACTTGACAAGCAGAAAGATGAGCAAACCAGCAGCAGGTCACTTGACTCTTCGGTACTGAATGCTCTTGATGGATGCTGTTGTTATGTTGTTGCTGCTGTAACGACAATATACACTTAAGATAAAAGGGAAGTGGATTTTTATAATCTGCTTTCCTTCCTTAATACTATATGGGTTTTTTCCCGGAGTTTTGTATCTGCAGGTGTGCGTGTGTGTGTTAATTGTCCTCACGGTGAAATGTGGTCACGCTCTCTAGCTTGTGTGTGTTCTCTTTACTGCTGCTTGGTTTGGAGTCCTCATCACTCTCTCTTAACCTGGATGGAGCTGTTTTCTCCTGTTACGATACTTTCATCCAGTGGTGGGGCAACTTTCTTCCTAAAATTGGCCAGCAGTGCGGCTGGCGGCTGCGCCTGCACCCTAAGCCTCTGGTGGCAGTAGATGAAACGGAAGGGTTAGGAGTTGGCCTGGCTTGCCAGTGTCACAAATGAGGCTGTAAAAGTTTCTCGGCTTTTATTTCACAAACAAATAGATGAAACGGGGCAGCTCAAGCCCTTAAATCTCAATGCCTTTCCCATGCCAGGAAACAGTGGTTTTGACTAATTTGCCAGGCTTCCTTGTGTCTGTGCGGGATTGCTTTGATTTGCAGCGCATTTGGACTTACTCTGCTGTTTGACAGGCTCCTCCTGGGTCAGGGACTCATTTAAAGGTGCTAGATGGTAAGGTGGCAAACTGTTCTTAAGGGCATGGATGTTTATTTCAAGAAGTCAGTGAAATTTCATGGAGGACCTTTTCTTTTGAATTAGTTTCTATCAGAAAGCAATGGTGTCTCACTAGGGGAAAGAAAAATAAAAATCTTACAATTACAAAACTGCTGCTCCCCGGATAATTCACCGGCTGCTTGCCATCAAGCTCTGCTTTTTGGAACAATTCTATTAGTGCCTACAGAAAACCGGTTATGGGATTGAAGAACTTGTTTCAGTTTCCCTAAAACCCCAAAGTTAATGCCACAGGCAGGTGCAACTTAATTAAAATGACGTTAAAGTATTTTAGCTGGTAACATACAAAAATTGATTTCTTTCCATCCAACAGCGGGCTGTTGGAAACTAGCTATTAGAGTCAAATGTACTTAAAATGAGCTTTTGCATTCTGTACAGGCTTTTCTATATTTGCTTATTTCCTTAAAATTTAAAAGGCATTTAAAAGTAAAAGACTTTATTACTGTGTTTTGGGAGGTTTTTTTGTTGTTGTTTTTTTTTTTTTAAGCAGAACTTTCCTCTTCATTTACAACATGAAAATACGGCGTTTGCTCATTTTAGTAGTTAGGTTTTATGAACAACAGTCGTAAGATCGCAGGATAACTCAGGTTGCATGGGATCGCGAGAGGTGATGTAGTTTGAGCCTGTTCCTCAAGCACGGACAGCAGTGGTTGTACTGACAATTTAACTGTGGAGCAGGTTATTTAATTACACAGCCTCCAAGTATAAAGATGCATAAAAAGCCATGTGAGTACTCTTACGTGCTGGAAAAAATAAAACATTTTTATTGATGTTTCATACTTGCTTGAGAAAGTTCAGTCTTTGTAATTTGAGCCACGTGAATTTGCTTCAGAGATTGTGAACGGTGCTCTAGACATTTCAGTATCAATAATACTTTTCAGCTATATTCTGTTGTGAATAAAGATTTTTAGCCATTACAGCATAGGTTTCAAAGAGGCGTAACTTCAGCTCTTAATTATTAATAATGGTGTATAAAGTGCTGCATTTTAGGTGGAATAATTCAGATGGGAAATGTTGCTATGCTTTGAAATTGTTGAAGCTTTTGGAAGGAAACTTATGCTGCTTAAAAAGTTGTCTGTCTCAAGGTGATGACTGTCTTGTCTCTTCAACGTTGTTCTCTTAAAACTGAGAATGTTTTTCTCCCCAGAGATAAGTAAGGCTCGTTGTGAAGCCTGGATTTCAGTATTCAGTCAGCAGTCCTGAAGGAAAGAGAAAGAAAGGGCTAGAAAGATTCGGCGTCTTTCCTGCCTTTACCACTGGTCCAGTTCACCCACTGATTGCCATCTCCAGGCCTGACAGGGTCTTCTTTGGCTGGGGGAGACATGCCAAAATGGATCTTTTTCCCCACTTGTGGCACCTCCAGGAGTTCAGAGGTCAGCACATTGGGCACAGGACACTTCCAAAAGGGATCACCCTTCTGCTTGGGTACAGCAGCTCCAGCCCCAGTCTCTTGGGAAGCAAAGTTTCCTCCGGGTGCCTTTCCCGTCCGTAACCATGGCGGTATGAATCATTACCTTTCCAAACCCGCAAGTTACCAGATTTCTGATCTTCTAGGGGCTGAAGCTCTTCCCACACTCTGCTGTAAACCCCATGAGATACTGGCCTAGTACACAGTATATAATACACCATCGGCCCTCCTCTTCTCCCCGCGATGTTCTCTCTCTGTTTTCTGACAGAAAAGTAACTGTTCCTGTCATCATCTATGAAGTCTGTTGAACACGTTTTTGCTTTTGAAAAGACTGTGTGGTCCCGCACACCTTAAATTTTTGGTGGTTTAATGGTACTTTTTTTCCGGCTCATTTTTCTGTGTCATTAATAAAGGGTCAAAGAGACTTTTAACAATGTTGCTACGGCACTAAGTAGTTGAGGTTTCTGTATTCTAAGCCCCAAGGCTTATTTCACTGCCTAGTGCTGTGCGGTGACAGCCATGTTGACGGCTTTTGACTTTTGGGGATTGCTTATTCCATCAAAATTAATACAGACCTACTTATGCCGTCACCAAGCAATACGGCTTTCCATTTAGCGGCGTGGCCTGGCTGACACCATTTCATCACTTTTGCATGCCATGTAACGCTCTTGATTGTTTAAAATGCTTGACTGTGCTTCCCAAGTTATTGTTGCTCTGATTTATAACCTGGAGCATTAACAGGCTTGTGGCTTTTCTCTGACCTTGCAATAACGTGACCTGTCACCCGTCACTGTTAACAATACGACACCGCTAACAATTAAGTGTGCATTAATTTGAGTAGTCAGGAAAATATTTTTATTTCCCTAGTAATGAGACTTAGTTGTAGATGGGCAGAAGAATGACGCGAATGACAAAATATATCGAGCTCAAATTGTTTTCACAAATTGTGGTGTTTGGATGGGATTTCAAGGGAAGAATTCGTGTCTTTGCATTTCAGAGGGAGAAGTTAGAAATAAATATGCACGACTTTTGTTAGAAGAAAGAAAAAGCCTTCTGTGCTATTTATTTTTGGCTTGTGGGAGTGTATTTGTCAGTTCATTTATATAGATAAAACAAAAAACTCCATTGTATTGTCTTAGTGTGCATGGTGTGATTTAAGCAGAATTCAAACCTCCAAATACAAATGCCTAGCCCTGAAAATATTCACCCAGCACTTCAGAAATGTGCTTCTGACCAAGTCTTGACAAAAGTGAGCAGCTCAGTGCCAAGTTTACAAAGCCATTTGGGAGCTAGTAATTAGGTAGGTATTCTTAAAAATTGTCAGTCTAGTTTACAAAGGTTTTTTTTGTAAAAACCTAGTTTTTACAAAGCCATTTTGGGAGCTAGTAATTAGGTATTCTTAAAAATTGTTAGTTATCCAGGGGGTGTTCTCAACCTCCCAGGCAGCTACAGCCTTCCTGTAGGAGAGCAACAGCACGGATGTCCCTTGTCACGCTCACTTTGTGCTACCCAGAAAACGCTGATGGAGGTTCATATTCTCTTGTAGGTCTTAGAAGACTCAAGGCTTACTTAACCTTTTTCCCAGAGTGTGTCTTAACCCCCAGGCCACTAAACTACTTTGAGAGTCCAGAAATACCTGTTGTCCATCTGCTTTTTTGAAGTTGTGCTGTTGAGTCGCTGGTAGAAAAGACCTGGCTTTGGGAGGGTTTCTCTGAAAGCCACCAATCCAAGATCTTGCCTGTTCATCTCAGATGGTGCCCATTTCTTCTGCAGTGAACACTTCATGGAAAGATCAGAATAATTTTAGCGTTGCAGATGCCAAAACTGGTTTGGGGCCGTGTTTCCTGAGGAGACGGAGGCACCATCAGGCGACCCTTAGAAAGGCAACTGAGAGAGAACCGTTTTCTTGGTGGTCTGGGCTGGCCTAGAGCAGGTGGGTGCCAAATGCAGGGATTGATTTGGCATTTTTGAAGACATTTAAAATATTTTTTGGTGCTTTCTCTGTGGTGTTCTGGGTACCCAGCACTGGATTCCAATTTCCACTCTGACGTCTGGTGCATAAAAGCAAGACACTGCAATATTCAACCTTTAAGTGTGGCTAAAACCTTCATGAGCTTGCAATGAACTCGGTGCAGGAACTTAAATCAGTGGGGCTTAGAATTTAGAAACTCTGAAAATCATATTCCTGGCTACAGTATGCAGAAATATGGTGTTTGTAGAAGGTCATGGCAGTCTGTCTGACACAATAAAGCCCTCAGAAAGACCAACAGTTGAAAACTAGTGTTTGTTCATCTTATGATCTAGCTAAATAATTGTCATAGGCTGTAAGTTAAAGTAGAATAAATCCTGTTCTATTCTTGATCCTAGATCAAGAATAGGATGAGGGGTAATGGTTTTAAACTGGAAGATGGGAAATTTAGGTTAGATATCAGGGAGAAATTCTCTGCCGTGAGGGGGGTGAGCCCCTGGCCCAGGTTGCCCAGAGAAGCTGTGGCTGCCCCATCCCTGGAGGGGTTCAAGGACAGGTTGGACGGGGCTTGGAGCAACCTGGTCAAGCGGGAGGTGTCCCTGCCCAGGGCCAGGGGGCTTGGAACTAGATGATCTTTAAGGTCCCTTCCAACCCAAACCATTCTGTGATTTTTGATCAGAGCAGACCAGCATTTCAAGTGGGTGCTCATCCACTGAGTTGAACCATAAGTAACCTGATTCCAGTGCATAGTGTTTCATCATGTAAGTTAGACTTGGGTATTTCAGTCATCTTAGAAGATCATTAATAATTTAGAGCATCTATGTCCCACGACACTTGAATTAATTACTTTCCTTAGAGCAAACAGGTAGCACTAGATCAAAGTAATTTAGACAAAGATTTACTACTTGAACAGCATACAGAGAATTAATTAATTACAGTAAATTTTCTGTTACTCCTGTAAGTATTACTTACATCTGCTCCACATCAGTTCCATTATCTGTCAAGATTAACCATGCATGCCTCTTTTAGTAAATAGTCACTGAACAGCGGTTTTGTGTACCAAAAAAACTTGTATTGAAAAAGGCTTCTACTTAACTGACCTTTTTGTAATCAGTAAAACAAGATTGCCCCCAAAAATACAATCAGTGGCATCTGTTCATACTGTGGAACTTTAATACTACTTTAATGCAGCACATTTATTTTGATCTGGTGGTGCAGTGGGAAGAAATAGTTCTTAAATACATGAAAAGGAACACTATAAACGGAGAAATGATTTGGTACTTCCTCCTCTAAAGAACTCCTCCTCGAATTATTTTCTTTTCAAGATTGCAAACTGTAAGTGAAGAGAAACGCTGCCTATTGCTATTTTCCTGACAAGTTATGTACTTCACATGAGAAAGCCTTAAAAAATCCAGCTGATCTGTACACTTCAGTTTCCACCAGAAGAATTTGTCCAGCCAGATTTCCTCTTCTGTGAGAGAAGGCTTTTCTCCATGCCTTGGCATCTCTGTGCACCCTCTTTTATTAGGGCAAGCTTTTAGGAGGCTCCCAAACTAAATTCCTCATAAAGGCTCGATATTCCTCATAAAGGCTTTGTTTTCAAATGCTAACAGGGAAAGGGTGATTTAAGTAATCCTCATAAACAAAAAGATGCATCACAGTTTTCAATCAAAGATTTTGAGCAGATTGTAATTCCGTTTTGAAAGATGACTTTAATGATTTTAAGGTGAGAAACAGTTCTGCACCATGGATTATTGAAGTGTTTTGTATGCCAAAATAAATAAGCTTAAGTAGAACTATGTTAAAATAGATCTTGCAGGAGAGTTCACAGTACTGGTAATGTATAGTGTAACACTGAGTATACGTTACGTTACTGTGTACAGTCCGTAATAGCGCAGTCCTGACATACCATGGCCATGAATTCTAGTTAGGCTGGAAAGCGTAAGTCGGGCAGACTGTTTTTCAGCCAGGACTGTACGTGCAAAGGCCTTGCAGGTTAGCAGAAACCTCTGTTCCTTTTCTAACAGCAGTGCAGTCTCCAGTTCTGAGTAAATCGATAACCCATGCAGGAGTGCTAGGAGAACTGCAGCCGAAAGCTCTGGCAGCCCATGGTCCTCACCTGGTTTGAAATTCTCAGGTTTGGTTTATGATATAAAGACATGGGTAGTTGCCCCAGCTTTATCTGTTTGTGAGTAAGACGCTGAATCCTGAGCTTTTTGTTTAGATGCAGATCCATTTTTCCACATCTTTGTCCCTGCTGGGCAGCATGGCAAACATAGGCTACCGTGTACGTTGGCCTCCAGCTGCGGTAGGTGATGTGTAGCACACCGAATGCTCTGAATTTGGGTTGTTTAGCCTGAGCCATACAGCTTGGGATATAAGCTACCAGCTGCTGCTGGTTCATCCCGTAGAAAGAGTACTGCTTTGCTCCTGTGGTACTGAGGTGCTTTTCAGCTGCTTGGAGAGCAGATCAATACTCCTCCTCTTCCACAAATAGACACATAGGGTCGTAGCCCTAGCTCTTACACGGCGGTGACCGGTGTAAGAGTGGAGACCTTTCCCGTCAGCCCCATGCGTTTGTCAAGGACGTTTCTTCATTGTATGTGATTTTCTCTTCCTTTCCCACCTGAAGTTCTCATCTCTTTTGTTTTCTTTTTGGATGTGTGAGGTTAGGGGTCTGGAGGGTTTCCTTTGGGGATTCGTATTTGTGCGTTTGACAGCTTTTCTGTTTATCTCCTCCCCAGGCTCTTTCTGATCTTTTTTCATTAATGTAATTATTGACAAGCTCCAGCCTTGCCTTTCCCTTCAGCCTCAGTCTCTTCTCTCTCCTAAATGTCTTTGCAATCCAGCTGGCTATTTCTTCTTTATAACTTGGAGAGGTGTAGCGGGTCAATAGATACTGCTTTTAAAGTTTTTGTGCCCTGCACTGGAAGGAAACAAGGTCTGAAAATACCTGAGGCTTGCAGCCTTGCTGATAGGAACAGACCGGAGAAGAATTGACATGCTCCCCCTTCCCCATGGCCCGGTGGATGTTGTTTATTGTGGGTTTGCGGCTTCTCTGCATTCAAAAAGGTTAGTGACCAAGGCCGTGACCAGTTGCGCATATTTACCCATCGTTTTTTCTGACTTTGGCACTTGATTGTCATCCTCCATTACCAGTCGTGATTAGATTCCCGTTAGCAACGTCACTCTTCGGGCTGTCACTCTCCTGGAGCGCTGAGCTTGGTCAGCATGGCAATTTACCTCTTATACAGTTCCTGTGTGTTTTATTCTGGTCCTTAGCACTCCCAGTATTTTAAGATGTGAGCAACTGTTTCCTCTTACTTAGTAAAGAATAGCTATTATTTTGGCTATCATAATTTAACTGTAGTTTTCTTGAATTGACTATAGATAAGTCCTGATATGTAGATCAGAAGCATTATTTACAGTTTCTTTTTCGATCAAATAAGGCCCTGGGCTTTGCCTCAGATCTTATTATTTGCAAACTGTTGTATCTGGGGATGATAGCGTTTGTCTTAGAGTTTGTCTGAATTAATAAACTTGCTTGACATTAGAGCTGAGAATGTTTCCTCTCCAAGGCATAGAATGCTCTCATCAGTTCCCGACTTCAATTTAAATGGCAGGGTACAAATAAAATAAGTCAGGAGTGAAATCTCCTTCAAATTTATCTTCCATAACATTTGTCAGGCCCTGGCATGCTTAGGACAAAAGATATTTGTGGAGGCGATGTAAATGTTACATTTATTGCTTATGGAAGAATTATATATGTAAGAACTATTTTAGTGGCCCTAAGAAAACTGTAAATTGCAGCTGTTGATCTTTATTTGACTTATGTTTATTATAAAAGAGAAGTAAACACAGTTAGCTTCAGTAATAAATAGGAAATGCCTGATACGAGGCTCTACTACTTTTTTCCCTGTGTGAATTTCCGGTAATAGCTTCACCTCTCATTTCCAAACCATACTTGACAAATCGGTTGTAGAAATGCCTAGTTTTAAAACAGCCAAGGCGGTTCTTTAGGTATTCTTAACTGTATTATCTTGGTATTTGCACAAGGAGTATCCATTCAGTTGATACACAAAACCAGTTGTGAACTAGGTGTCTCTCTCTCATTACTTTGGGGAACCACTCAAGTTTAAGAGTTTTAGTGGTAATTAAACATACGGCAAGAGCTTTAGCAAAGCAGCAGCTCTGTTTCATGAGAGCGCGCTGTTTTACTGTCTCTTTTAGGGTTCTCTACAAAACACTCCAACTTTTCATAATTCCTTATGAAACCTGTGATACGATTTGCTTTCATTCTGAAGTACGTAGCGAACAAAATAGCATGTATACAGTCAAGTGGGAGAATTAAAAGATAATATCAGCAACTGATTTTCTTCAAGTGTCATCTTTTTCTCTGTTTGTTTTCCCCAAGCTTTGCAAGGAGAAATTGCCTCTTAATTTTAGTCTGCCACATGTGGGTCACCTGGCAGCGGTGAGCCAAGCAAAGAGGACAGTAATGGTATAGGGAGCTGGGACATGGGTTCCAGCTACATGTTACAGCACTTGAAGTATGATATCCGGTGAATGAAGAGAAATTAAATCTTTTTTTCTCATCTTGAGACTATGAGATGTGAAAATCCAGCTGTTTCCCCACACAAGACAAGAAAGCTGGCTTTGCAGAAGTAAACGGGCACACAATCAGAACTTGTCATGAGTGTAACTTTTGCTGCTTTGGTAGGCAAAGGCAAGAATTACTCTGTAATTCCTCGCGCTCTTCATTACTGACTTAAAAATTTTGATGTGATGAGTTGTGACCAAGTTAAAAGTGTCACCACCTCTCTGTCTGTCTGCTGGAGGCTTCCTTGGTGGAAGAATTTAAGCTAGTGACATAGAAAATGAAATGCTGTTTACGTGACAGGGGGAGCAGCAGCTGCTGCCCGCAGTTGAAAATGGGAATGAGAAATGATAGGCTTCTCTAACAGTACGAGAAACTGAGCTTCATGCGCAATATAGCGACCCTTTCTCAGTGTGTTTCCTTTTATCCTCTCCACAGCGTGCTTTTTATCCTCAAAGCATGCATTCACTACCTGTGGTCCTTCTCGCCTGTTGACTAGTGTGCCAGGTAGTGACTTGGCTGCTGTAAGAAAGGCCGTGACCCATAGTCTACTTGCTTTCTTCTTGTCTCTTCCAGTGGCAGACCAAAGAGACGTTATGGCTAGCTCTGAACATAACTTCTAAGCAATTTAGTCAATGTGATTTTAGTGTTGCTGGAGACTTCTTACATTCTCCCCAGGACGGATGATCATGACGGTACCAGTACTGCTCCGTACTGCGGTTATGAATAAGCCACTGTAGTTTATTCTAGTTGTCTAATAAAGGCTGTATCAGAACAGAACGTCGCTCCTAAGCTGTGGCTTGCAGAGAGCTTAAGCAAATCTTTGGAGCCATCTAATGGGGATATAAAAATGTTGATTTTATTTAATCATCATTGATTATAGCAGTTTATGACGCTAATGGCAGAACTGCTGCTGTGTGCATCTCAAAGAAAGGAAGGTAGGCAGCTGTCTACCACGTTGTATAAAAGCTTGGCATTGCTCTGCCAGTGGGATATTCCTTCTCAGCTCCAGAGTTTGTTGTTACTGATTTGAAGGAAGAGAAGACAGGGGCATTGCTGCTAACCCAGAGCTTGTTGTGGATGCTCCTCTTGGTGATCCTGCCACTGAATGCGTCCACTTTGGATAGTTTGCTACGTTGGGACTAATATAAAAATGAGGATGTATTTGAAATATTGGTCTTACTACAGGATCTTATTTTAGTACCCCTGGAAGTTTGGGAAGAACAGAAAACTTAATTTTATAAAATAATTTTCCTGTTTGGCATGTCGATAAAATATCACTCCTTTGCAAAAATACTGCTTTTTAAATTCATGAGTGAAACTTTAAGTATGACCTGAGACTCTATAACAAGTGGAGCACTATCCTGTGTGGCCACGCTGCTGGCAGCTAGGATGCTTAAGGGGAATATAAGTATTGCTATCAATTTGAAAAATACTAAAATTCTGTGATAACCAAAGAGTTGGGAAACAATTCCAAATGTCTCTTCTCCTGCCTCCCTCTCTTCCTTCTTACGAAATCCCCCCAAACTTTCTTTTCTTCTTGCAAAACTAAGCCAAGTGAACACTGCTATTTTTCCAATTCTTCTTAGTCCGGGGGTTTAGTCTGACCTGGGATCCCTCGGCACCAATGACAGTTCCTACCTTATGTTGCAGAATAACCTGCAGAATTACTTAAGAAAGCTTTTAGCCTTTGTATGCACAAGTCAGACGGGTAGCTGATATATTGCTTTTTTCAGGTAACTCTTATCTAATGACAAAAAGGCACCAGACTTGATTCTTCATGTTCTTATCCAGGACGTGCTGAGAGCGGGTTCCCAGAACCTGTCAACAGCGTGAAGTCAAGCTCAAGCACAGTGGATAGGAAACGCTTATGCTTCGTCATGCTGAAATGCGCTCGTTTTTGTCCTCCTGGGAAGAAGCTATTGCTCATGTCCAGGGCTGAACCTCTCTTGTTTCAGTTTACACCCTTTTTTATTCCTGACTATGTAGGTGTGGGCTTCTGGGGGCTGATCAGACGGGACAGTCCCTTTCTTGGAGAGCCCGGGAGCTGCTGGCCCGTGTTGCAGCTACTCCTGCTCCACTCGCTGTTTGACAGCACTCACGGCCTCACCTGCAGAGCTGCTCCCGGCAGGGCCTCTGCGAGGGCTCTTTCCGTCTGGGGGCAGGACTGGCCGTTTGTCCTTGCTGCATGTCACGGGATTCCTGTTGGCCCCTGTCTCGGACGGCTGAGGTCCTTCTGAATGGCAGCCCTGCCCTCCAGCGTATTGCCTGTTACCCCCGGCTTGATGTCGCCTGCGAACTTGAGGAAGACTGTGCTTTGTCATCTCCTCTACATCATTGATAAAGATGTTAAAAAGGATCTTAAAATTCACCTTAAAATCCAGATTGTATTAAGCAGAGCTCAGCCTTCCTTGCTGCCGCCGCTGTCTGCTTTTAGGTGAAATCTGAGTCTCCTTTGATGTGTCTTCAAATGACCCCTTCTAGACTCATTCCAGTTTTTCACTAAGCTCTGTGTTTCTAATAATAGTACAATGATTGGGTTTCAAGAAGGCTTGAAGGCAAGAAAAGTTCCCTTTTGTTTTCAAGACATAAAAGTATTGCTGCAGGGTCATGTTGTTAATAGCCTGCTTCCAGAGCAGAGAGTTCCTTGGGTTTAGAAAAACGCTGTTGTTTAGGAGAAGTGCTCATAGGAGTCCCTCAGAACGTGTTGCTACGTTTATTTAAAAAAGAAATCTGTGAGCCCCTCCCCCTTGACATGCACTTACGGACAAAAGTTAGATATGTAAGCAATGCACAACAGTAATTTGATTTCCAGCTCGTGGTTCAGACGATACCAGGTCCAAAGCCAGGCTCTGGCGGCTGCTCTGAGAGCTGCCGGGGGTCGATTCAGCAGCGGCAGAAGTAAACATGCTGCGGATTATCAGGCACGTCCCATTAAAAATTCTCCTGAATGGAAATGTGTTTCAAAATGAGAAGTACTCACTGTCTTAAGCCAATGTTTTTTATGCCATATTTCTCTCAGTTTATTTAATCTAGGAGTTTTTATTACCCTGTATTCCGTAGAATCAAGTTAGCTTCGGGAGATTGATTTACATTCAGCGTGCGTTGTGCATCATCACAGCAAACCTTCTGGTCTGTTTTGTGTTGACAACGATGCATAAATTGTAAAGTACATTTCCCTTATATAAGTTGAATGTGAGAATGGCAGTTTCACAAACCATTAACAAATAACTAAGCCTAAGCAAATCCAAGAAGCCAGCCTGAAAGCATCTTTTTGTTTGTTTGTCTCAAGATATTCTGTATCTGTTACTTCTCAAGTATGAAGAACTTACTGTATGGTGCTTATTGTGGAACAGATCGCCTTTCTGCATTTGCTTCCATACCAAAACTGGAGGAAAAACTCCCTCTGGAAGAGCTGTGTGGTGCATGGATGTTATTTATGCCGCTGGTGTGTGTTTGGGATCTGCTCGTTGCCGTGCGGGTGTCAGGAGGGGTTGCCAAGGAAGGCTGCTGGCACAGGTAGCACCCCACTGAGTACGTGGGACCCTGCAAATGCACCAGATTGACAGCCGGGAAAAGAGGTGGCCGGCTCCAGTACCGGCAACTGGGCGCTTTGCCAAGCCTGAGGATTTGGAAGGTGGAAGAGATTGACCTGTTACAGGATCTCTCTGCAGAGAGGGAGTTATCAGATTGACCGGGCGCCACAGCAGTGAAAGCATGACCAAATGCTATTAAGCTAGGGAGTAGGTTTTGAGTGCATTACTTGCCCTTTGCAAGTGTCCGGTCACAAGTGGTGTCCCCCAGG
>VXBO01012500.1:15059-25972 GCA_013400135.1 Rhinoptilus africanus
TTCTATGATTTTCCCTTGTGGCAGGTACGAGAAGCTTGCACCTTAATAGAAGTTACTGCAAGGAGCTGTGAAGGAAGGTGTAAATCTGCTTGAGGTTTGTTCCATGGGAGGTGCTGCACCAGAAGGTGCTTCAGAAAAGACGCCCAAAGATGCAGAACACATTTCAACTTTTTGGTGGGTTTTTTAAGAGAGGTTGGTTACAGGCTTTGCTGTGAAACCTGTGAGATGCTGCTTCCTAAAAGAATTCCCTTAGAATACTTGTCTAACAGGCCATATTTATAGAATAAGATAATTTTCTTTTCCCTGCATATGAACTGAACAGGACACTGAAGGAAGAAGCCTTCACAGAGAATGACCCGGTGTTACACCACCAGGCCAGACTCCCGCCCCGCTCCACCTCCGCAGCAGCCTACGCTGCGATTGTCGTGACAGACACCAGTGCCTCTTGCTCCCGGGGAAGGTGCCGTGGCCTCCCTGCACCGTCTGTGCCCGTGCTCCTCTCTTCTTGCGACGAAGGGCTCTCCTTGTGTAGAACTACAGTCTTCCTCACCGTGGGGTTTGCCCAGTAGTGCTTCTCTTTTCCCTGGTGGATGAAAAGTACTGTTCATTCCTTCTCTTTGCAACCCGGGTCGCCGAGCACAGAACCTTGCGTTACTAGCCTCAGCTCTTCTGTTGTTATATTTATAGGGTATAAAACAGCGGCATGGCTTTTGTTGCTCTTACTACAGTGTTTAAATTCATGAGGCCCAAACTGAGATATTGCACCTCAATGCGAAACTGTGAAACTTGAGAAATGGAGAAGAGATGCCAATGCTTAGGCGTATCGTGCAGTAACTAACTGCGTGAAGTAGCTGGGGTTAACTGATGTATCTGTTTCTATTACGATCTTAAACTGTAATAAACCTAAAGCTACAATTCACACTGGTACTTGCTGCTCTGATGGATTGGAATGTATGGGATCCAAGTATCTCTGCTAGCAAAGGCGTTAGCATTAGTTGAGTTGATTTAAAATGCACTAATGTATAATTGCAGTAACATATTAAATACAATAATGTGGTTTGCGTCTGAAACGCTCAGTAGATAGGAGCAGTGAAAAGAGGGCTGACTCAAGCTGTGAAGATCTGCAGACAAAGTATTTCACTCCCCACTTGCTTGGATTTGGATAGAAAATTTCAGTAGGAAGCACAGACGTGTTTAAATTCTGTGTGTGTTAAATACAGATAATTATGCTGTTCTCACTAGGCACCTCTCTGTTGATGTACTAATGCTTAATAGCACGTCAGCGTGATGGGGGTGACGGATGATGTAGATCTCTGAGCTCAGGCCAGCTGAGCTCACCATGGAGCTGCGGGACCATGATTGTGCCAGCTAAGAGCCTGGCTAACCTTCTACACTAGTCATCACGCTAGCGTATTTTGGTTAGTAAAGTCAGTAATTTCTTTCTAAAATTGTAGTTCTGGCAGATTTTGGTATTTCTAGCCTCTTCCTCACTCAGAAGGTGCTGCCCCTGTGGAGGAATAACCCCCTGCACCAGGACAGGTTGGGGGTGACCTGCTGGAGAGCAGCTCTGGGGAAAGGGACCTGGGAGTCCTGGGGGACAACAGGATGGCCATGAGCCAGCGATGGGCCCTGGTGGCCAAGAAGGCCAATGGCATCCTGGGGTGCATCAAGAAGAGTGTGGCCAGCGGGTGGGGGGAGGTCATCCTCCCCCTCTGCTCTGCCCTGGGGAGGGCACATCCGGAGTGCTGGGTCCAGTGCTGGGCTCCCCGGGTCAAGAAGGACAGGGAACTGCTGGAGAGGGGACAGCAAAGGGCTACCAAGGTGATGACGGGACTGGAACAGCTCTCTGATGGAGAAAGGCTGAGGGATTTGGGTCTCTTTAGTCCGTAAAAAAGACGGCTGAGGGGGGACCTTATCAATGCCTATAAATACTTGAAGGGTGGGTGTCAGGAGGATGGGGCCAGGCTCTTTTCAGTGGTGCCCAGTGACAGGACAAGAGGGAACGGGCACAAACTTGAGCACAGGAAGTTCCACCTAAACCAGAGGAGGAACTTCTTTCCCTGGAGGGTGGCAGAGCCCTGGCCCAGGCTGCCCAGGGAGGTGGTGGAGTCTCCGTCTCTGGAGACATCCCAAACCCGCCTGGAGGCGTTCCTGTGCCCCCTGCTCTGGGTGACCCTGCTCTGGCAGGGGGTGGGACTGGGGGATCTCCAGAGCTCCCTGCCAACCCTACCATTCTGTGATTCTAAAAGACCATATAAGAAAAAAGATACGTGATGTCCTTCCTGCCTCTCTAATACATTATTCAGCCTCAAGCCTGTTTTGTCTTATAAGAACTATGAAAATATACTCTTCAAGTGAATGGTGCTTTCTACTTCACAAAAACGTGAAAAAAGTCAGTAACCTGTTTACCTGTGATTCTGTGTTGATGGCTCTCATACCTAAGCAGTAAGGTTGCTGATGGGTTGTCATCTGTGAAACTGTAAAGTGAAGGTAATTTGTTCGTAATGTTATCTTTCTCTGTAGACCTCAACTGCTACTGTCAATATAGTGGTGACGGATGTGAATGACAACGGACCCGTTTTTGATATGTTTCTACCTAAAAACCTATCTGTACAGGAAGAGGAAGCCAATGCTTTCGTTGGTCAAGTACGGGTAAGTTATTAACTGTGCAGAGTTAAATTGTTTATTACCCAAACTGCCCTGACTATTAGGAAAGAGCACACATGAATTGTACCTTAGACAAACTCGCATCACAGCGTCTTGGGTTTAAATGCAAACTGTCCCTTGTCAGATGCATTTAGGTTAACAAAGTCATCTTTTGGACTCTAAAGTACAGAATCAATTTTCCTCTTTTCTATGCTTAATAGCTGAAAAGGCTTTTTCATTTAAAAATAGCTCTTAAAAAACTGTCTTTGAAGACACATACCACTGTAAAAGCTTGCTTAAAACAGATTTACGATGTTACAACGTTATCGCCGTGTTTTTATACTCTTCCTGATTTCTTTTAAAATATTTTTCAAACATACTGATCGAGTGACGCATATAGGATTGCCACGCATATAGAAAATTTGAAGGCCATTAAAAGGAAAAACAGTTAAACTGTTGGCTGAAATAATTGATTACCTGTCATAAAAACAGATTGTCCTTGGGGTATTGTTAATTTGAGTGATTTGAAGTGTAATTTTTTATAACGTGTATGGGTCTTCTGGACCACCCAGTGCAGATGAAACATAGATCACTTTTTTATGTCAAAGTCAGGTGAAAGAAAAAAGTACAAGTTGGGTTTTTTGGGACTAGTAGTTTAGTACATTGTTTCATGCTTCCCTCAGTGATGAGTTAGCACAAAGGTTGGATGCGATATGAGTTGTAGCTAAAAGACTAATTTGGAAGCATTTTTCAGGAATTTAGGTGAAAAATCTGCCTTTCTTTCCAGTGGCAACCATATCAGTAGAAAATGGGAGCTCCTTAACTGCCATGTTAGCATACCTTTGGAAAGAACTGGACGTTTTGGGTAGCATGGGAACTGTATTGGGTAGCGTATAAGCATAATACCCATGTTTCATTCCAAATTTATGTTATTCAGTAAGACATCCATCAATGTTTCTTGTCTGTCACCTTTCTTGGTAATTTTGCGTTCTTTATCCATGAAGTTCAGTTGTCTTCTGGTATTTCTAAATTGAAAAAATGCTTCTTTGGGATAGGTTTGTATTTCCTCCCGATTTCGTTACTTATTCACAAAGTTTTATTTCTTTCAAGTTATACTTTACGTTTTTTAGGCTTTTTCAGTACGGTTTCATTTGCACTTATACTGAGGTGGTTCTACATATGTCTGTGCTCTGCTTGCTGTGTAACCTGGGATCGTTAAAGGTGGGTGCTGCTCAGAAGCTGGCCAAACTCGGGTGTAATTTTCAAGGGAAATCACTTTTGTCAGCGTTGAGGAAAGTTACGTTTTTCCTAAAGCTTAATTTTGTTACGCTAGACTGGAATATCAGCCACGTCAAAGGCTGCAACTAAGTCAGTTTACATAAATTGAGAAATTATTGCTTTGGGTTTTGTCATTGTGTTCATCTTACGTGGTCATTTTTCATTTTGCATCCTAAAATGCAGGGACGTGGTATTTCAAATCAGTACCAAATATCTTTAAAATCCATTTTGTATTTTGCTGGGTGCCCTCAAGGTGCAATAATCTTTTCAAACACTAGATTTGCTCTATTTTTAGCTTAGATGGAACTACAAAACAAAGCAAGTCATTGCAACAGAACTTCTCTATCTAATAAATAAGTATAATTTCTAAATTGTATTGAAATGAAAATATCTAATGAAGCCCTGTGATAGCTTATTCCTAGTTGTGGAAAGACAAAGCTGGTTATGACATTTATTGACGTGTTTATCACCAGTCCCTATTCCTGGTCTCTGAATGGAAAAATCTTTCTCTTTATAGCACAAATACTGCAAGTAGTTTCTACTGTTTCATATTCACAAATGCAAATAGATAGTATAGAAGGCAGTGATTTAGGTATTTGGAATTTTTTTCTGGCTTCAGTGAGGTCAGTGAAATAAGGATGATGAACATTTAGGTGTAGCTATGTTGTTTGAGGATATTCTTGCTTGAAAACCAAAAATGGCTTTTGTTGTGGTGTTGTGCTTCACAGTACATTAGAACCGCAGTAGGTCTGGGAGAGGTTTCTATGGGAATACATTTGGTATAGAGGCTATAATGTTTTTAAAGTATAAACACCTATTTTAGACAAAAATAGCCTGGTAAAAGAAGGTAGTCCTTACTGTGTCTTGTGTTTTCACTACCAAGAATTATGCCTCTGACTGGCAAGCCTGGTTTTCAGAGTGTCTTTTACTATATTCATTTCCAACAGAAACCTGAAATCCACCAGAGTAAGCAGTGACATAGATGACTGAAAAAAAGAAAACAGACAAACAAAACCGACCAGGTTTTTGTGGTGTCCCTTTCCCTTTTGTATGTTGGCTTCGGGAAAAATATAGCAAGAGATTTTTATCTTAAGATCCAAGCAGATGCAGGCCCTGTTGCTCCTTGAGGCAGAGGACCTGGGCACGAAGGTTATGGAAAAGGTGCTCAACTGCTTTGGTGCCTCGGGTTTTTTTAGTGGTAAGGTTTGATAATCAGGATCATCGCTGCCTGAGCTCAGTGTCTGGGGGAGGAAGGCACTACCCACAGTAGAAGGTGATAAAGTTATGGGCTGGTTAAGGAAGTAAGACATAAGCAATGACCTGGCTGCTGAAGGATGGACCAACCAACCTCCAGAGGTCCCTCCCAACTGAATTTATTTTGTTTCTAATCAACTTACTATGTGAATATATTTTATACTGAAATACATGATTTTATTCATGCAAGATCCACCAAACACAATTATTACGTGGTTTGATTATTAGCAGCAGCTACTATTAATTACTTTTTAATTATTTTTTTTTTTACAATTGCCTCTTGACATGATAGTAATGCTGGTGAGTCTGGGGAGATATTCTATGGTGTCAATAAGTAGAAAGGTAGAGCCTTAACAAATTTATCAGTACCTTTATTAAAGTGTTAGAAATAGTCTAGATAACGTGAACGGCTGTTGAGATGTTTTTCCTATTCTTGACTGTCTACATGGGCTTTATCTTTCTTTCCTCTCCTGAGACTGCAAAACTTAACGTCTCTTGTCCGCTCATCTGTTCTAAACAAGTGATGAGTCCCATTCACACCCTCCGCTTCTTCCCCCTCCCCTAATGCAAGTAAGGTGATAAGCAATTTGGGATATAAAGCCATGGGGTCAAACACTCCCATGAGTAACTCCTGCCACAGACGAGAGATTTCTGTGCGCTACTTTGGTGTGAGTAGGAAAGATGGGCTTAAAAAGGGATTCCCATAAAGACTTAGGTGACGTTTGGGAATTAGTTTCCCAAGGAGAGGCAGAACAAGGGCGATGAAAGATTTTCAGGCAAAGGAGGGGGTTATTAGGGGCAGGCAGGCAGTATTCCCCCTCTGAAGTGCGCTTGCCCTCTGCTGCTCCGATGGCTCCTGATCTGCCAGCTGGAGTTCCCAAAGGACCTGGTGTAGGAGCGCTGCCTGTGGGGATTCGAGGAGCATACTGAAGATTAAAAGAACAAAAGCTAGGAAGGATAAGGCTGAAAGTATAGCGGATGTATTTCAGATCCCTTTTAGTTTACACAGTGTTGTCTAAATTGGGGCAGTCAGAGGTATATTAGATTCCCTGCTGTTCTTTCATGTCTGATCATGGGGGTCCTCCAGCAAGACAGGAGGAGAATTGCCGAATAAGTTCTCTGCAAAGGACCAACAGGAAAGAAAAAGCTTCCAAGGGGAAATTGAGCATGAAATTCAGGCACCTTATTGCCTGTTGCAGTCTAAAGCAGCCCAGGTCCTGCTGAAGACGGGGCATCTGAATGATTTCCGTTGTACAGTGAGCTGCTTATCAACACCAGGTGCATAGGGGGTGAAAAAGTGGAAAGACATTTAGATGGGGATTGATGTATCGACTGTAAAATCTGCAAAAGGTTCTCTTTTTTGTTCCGTAGAAGACAGTCCCGAGTAGTTTGTTACAGACTTTAAAAATGCAATCTGTGGTTGAATAAGAAGCTGTTGACCTGATGGGCCCAGGAGAGGAAACAAATCGCTTGACTGAAGTTTTTATTTGTCTGTTTCTTATATTTACCCGGATTCTTTTATACACACACATAGCCGTTTGTTTATTGTAGGCGTATTTTTGTGTCACTCATCAGCACTGTTCAACATCTCCAACGTGAACAACGTGATACCAAGGGGAGGTAGGGACGTGAAAGGGAATGAGAAGGAAAATACGGATAAAGAATTCCGTGGCAGTGGACAAACCAACCCCTAATCAGATGTTCCATTGTCACTGGGCCTTAGATCTCCACTAAAATGGAGACAGTATAAATAAGCTCCACTAATGACAGTGGTTTGCAGTGTGTGTAGTACCTCTGTCATCTGCTGCTTTTTTTAAATAAGAGAAGAAATGATTAAAGAAAGTAAGTTGCTCTTTACGATGAAGCCATTCTACCTATTGGACAAGCGAGCTTTGGAGAACTTCCTTTGAGTGTACTGTACAATTAAAATATTTTCTTTCCTATTTGTGTAATAAATGCAAATTCCCACCTGCGATCCAATGGCATCTGCCCACTACAGAACAAAGCAAGGCCAAACTGTCAGACAGGCGAGACAAAGACGGCCTGTATGGCACCAGCCTGCTGGTTCTAGATATTTTCTTTTAATGGTATAGAAGAGTTTTAAATGTGTTGCGTGAAGAAGCAAGCTATCACTTTTGAATGCTGATGAAATTTAATTATGACGCCAGTTTCCTAAGGGAGCTTTCTGTCTGTGAATATCGGTGAATTCTTACAAGCTTCTATTTTTATTTAAATTCCCATGGGGGTAAACCCTGAGAGTCTGATGATTTAAGGCCCAGTTTAAACTTGAAGGATGTCATTAAGGCTTGTGTTGGACTAAATGACCTCTGGAGATCACTTACAACTACATGATTCTGTCTGTCTGTGTACAGGAAAACTCAGATGCTGATGAGGTGTTACATTACAAGATTTTGTTGTTAAAAGTCTGGAAAGGAATCTCACTTTACCCAAACCACCGTTGTCACGTTTTCTGCGTGCAGGCTCTTAGAACAGGGTATGATTTCCCACAACCAGCTCTGTAGATTACACCTTACCTGTGTTAAAAATACCAGGTTCTGAAATTAAATTCTCAGGTCTTCTCTACCCTTAGACAACTTGTAGGAAAATTAGAGGTGGAGAAGAGAGGACACGATAATTAAAAAGGGACATTTATTGGCAGGAGAGGACAGTCTTTGAGGGAAAGGAATTAAGCCTTTGGGGAAGATTAAAATCACGGCCTCTGAAGTAAATCTCAAATACCCAGAGTGAGTCTGTGACTACTGCTCACTGCACAATACATTACCTAATGACATATTTTTAATTCATCTAATATATGTAAAAACAATATGAGCAGCTAGGAATTTTGAAGAAAGAATTCATAAAAAATTAGTCAGAGTTTAAAATCGGAGAATCTTAACATGGGAGATGGACCACAACCAGAGGACATTGAGACCTTTGGCGCCTTGGTTGCGATGTGTGCATCTGTACCACTAATGCATCTGTTACTGTTTAGTGGTGAAACCACCCCTGTATCCCTGTGCGCAGGAATGAGGTGTGACTCTCCAATGCAAAACGGTTATTAAACTGCTAGTCTTGAGCTTCTGTTTGCGCTCACTTCTGTAACTTCCGTGTAGTTTCTTACAAGCGATGGGATCATCACAAGGTCGTTTCAATAGGATCTCTGTGGTTTCATTTCCTTGCATGCTTACTAAGAAAGTTGTCTACGTGGTAGGTTGGAGAGACCTTTAGTAAGGCTTCCAGCACCGTCTCCCTTAAGATCCTCATCTGGAGATGCTGATGGCATGAAGACTTCCCTGGTTTCATGTCAGACAAGATGTGTGGAGGGGAGAGTATTTCCAATAGGACATGGATGTGCTCAAGTCCTGTCGGCTTGCCTGGACTCTGCTTAAAGGTGTGTAGGGAAGAGGTACCAGGATTTGCATTTTGGTTTAAGCTAAACGCTCCTTGTTTTCCTCAAAATGCTAAGTCCTGGGGAGTATTTTCATTCTGACCTGGAAGGGGATGTGTAAGAAGGATGAGAAATGCAGAAAATGGCAACTTCTATGAATTGTCTTCATGTATTTTGAAGTCTTTAGCTTAAAGTTTTATTTTCACTCAATTTTATCTTTCTTTCCCCTTATAGTCTCTCAGATTTTATAAATAGCTGTCACAATAATTATTAAAGACTGCCTCTCCACGTAGACAGTGAGAAGTAATGAAATGACAGCCATTGCTGAAGTCGATGTCGTCATTCCATGTGCTTCTAATTGGATTTTCACCTGTTTGTTAACCAGCAAATTCCTTCAGCCTCTTAAAACAAGATAGACGTCATGGTTTCAAGTCCAAACCTGTGGCATGAGAAGAAAGAAATGTGGTTGTAGATCAGTGATTTTTTTTTTTTCCCCTCTTACCAGCAGTGCTAGGCAGGATTAGCGTTTTTCTGCTGGCACCCCTGAGGGCTTGGGTCATTCCTTGGAGGGTGTTTCACTGCCTGCGGCTGCAGCCACACTCCCTCTGCTGTACAGCCCTTCCTTGAACTTCGGTGAACTCAAAGCACAGATCAAATGGCTTTTAAAAGCTCCCTGCTGCCCATAACATGTGGTAAATGGGGTGACTTTTTAGACGAAATGGATTTCAGAAGCTATGCTCTTGATTTTCCTGTTTCCGATATTCTATCTATGCATTAATTTACATCTTAGTCTTCAGAATAATAACATATATGCTTTAATGCGGTGGAAGTTCTGGTAATTATTATCAGAGAAGCATTTAAACCATTTTCACATTCATGGTAGTTGATCATTGAGAGTCTAGGGATTTTTCTATGAAAGAAATACTTGGTTTTGTCTGCCTGACACCTTGCATCCCAGTGTGTTTTTAAGCCCTTTCATCTATTTCAGCCTGATGCCATACTAAATCTTCTGAATGAGCGGTTTCATGTCTCTAATACATGCCCATTTCATATTTTGATGGCTGCTTCCGCTTGTTTAGATTTGGCTGTTCAGATTTTTGTCACTCGGGTAAGAAATAAGGGTTTTGCCGAGCTCACAAATTAGAGTGGTTGATATTGGGCCCGCTAACTTTTGACTGCAGTCTCTCATTATGGATGTTCTTCTGAGACTTGAATAATTGCCTAGATTAGTGATCCCTTTTCTGAAGACTGCCTAGTAGGAGGAGAAGTTAGGAGGTTTCTTGAGATACATGTCCGTTGTCTAACTTTTTTCTACTATTCAGACCTTGTGACCTCGGTATCTGTCATTGATATAAAAAAACTAATTTCTTTTAAGTATTGCTCTGTGAACAAGAGAAGACAAGAGAACAAAACTGGGAGTGTTTTAAGAGTCTGACCAGTGACATAAGTAGTTTCAAATCCAAATGTTGGCCCTTGTGTTCCAGCTCAGATCCTAATTCTAACGTTCTCTAATTAGGTGGGCTTATGAGGAGAACCAGCAGTCTAGAGAAATGACACAAATAACTTTAAAACAGGTTAACGTATCAGAGAAATGTTTGGGAGCCCAGCTAAATGGGGAAATTTTAAACAATACAAATGTGTTTCATCTGTGATATAGAAAGCTTTGTGGTTTTTGCTAGTATGTATATTAATTGGTTTAATCTCTTAATTGCTTGATGATATCTTTGCCAGAGAACATACTCATCATAAAAACAAAATTTTTAATCATCTTTCAAATAAAAACAGGCAGTGCAAGTCTCTAAATTTGGGATTTGGTTGCGTGCCAGACTGAAGAAAGCTTGATTATTTTTTTTTTACGTGTTACAAGGTGATTAACTTCTGTAGGAGGTTCACCAGCCCATTGAATCGTGGTTTTTCAGCTATGAGCTTTCCGATTTTCATTTATTTTAATTTATATTTGCTTGTAGCATTTAACTGTTCTTACTGCGCAGTTTTATTTAGAGTCACATTTAATTGGTTTCCGCACTAACCCTCCAGATGCACTGGAATTAGCATTGACTATGAAAGTAATTATCAAACCTTTTCTCATCTTTTACAATGGCTAAAATATGTCAGTATTTGAAAATTTACCATGTGCTACAGGACAAGGAGAGGAGCACTCCTGGACCTAGTATTAACAGACACAGAGGGACTGTTGGAGGACATCAAGGTTGGGGGCACCCTGGGCTGTAGTGATCATGAAAAGACAGAGTTTAGGATCACGGGGGCTGCACACAAAGCAACAAGTAAAATCACAACCCTAGACTTCAGGAGGGCTGACTTTGATCTCCTCAGGAAGCTGCTTGGG
>VXBO01012500.1:26857-89358 GCA_013400135.1 Rhinoptilus africanus
ACTTAAAGGGTGGGTGTCAGGAGGATGGGGCCAGGCTCTTCTCAGTGGTGCCCAGGGACAGGACAAGAGGGAACGGGCACAAACTTGAGCACGGGAAGTTCCACCTAAACCTGAGGAGGAACTTCTTTCCCTTGAGGGTGGCAGAGCCCTGGCCCAGGCTGCCCAGGGAGGTGGTGGAGTCTCCGTCTCTGGAGACATCCCAAACCCGCCTGGAGGCGTTCCTGTGCCCCCTGCTCTGGGTGACCCTGCTCTGGCCGGGGGTGGGACTGGGGGATCTCCAGAGGGCCCTGCCAACCCTACCATTCTGTGATTCTACCTTTACCCCAACAAATCACAAGAGTAGTTACGAGAAAAAACGATAAGCTGGTATGACTTGTAGTTCAGTAAGATACGTTTTCTTTTGAAAAGTTCCTGGAGGTTATAGAGAAAACCTGTAGTGATTTTCAAAAGCATGAGCGTGGAGGGCATCAGGTTGTTCTCTGAAAGAAGCAGGAGTTGCCTTGAAATTTCAAGATAGCCAAAATTTGAGGGTGCTGCCTCTNACCCTAACAAATCACTAGAGTAGTTACGAGAAAAAACGATAAGCTGGTATGACTTGTAGTTCAGTAAGATACGTTTTCTTTTGAAAAGTTCCTGGAGGTTATAGAGAAAACCTGTAGTGATTTTCAAAAGCATGAGCGTGGAGGGCATCAGGTTGTTCTCTGAAAGAAGCAGGAGTTGCCTTGAAATTTCAAGATAGCCAAAATTTGAGGGTGCTGCCTCTGGGTTTCGTTGCTGCCTCTCCAATTTTTTTTGACTGAACTGCCCCAGCCAGTGACAGGTGACTGACGTTCCCCCCTGATACTACAGTGTCCAATTTTATTGCATGTGCTTTTTATCCTCGTTCTTCATCAAGTCTTTTTTACGCAGGCCAATAATTCAGAACATTTCAGATTTATCACGCATTGTAACTAAGCCTCTGTCTCTTCTTGCAGTGCAATATTAAGTTTTGTGAAATTCTATAGCAGAACCAAGTGAGTTAAAACGCCTTCTGCGTGCTTTCATTGAGCATGAGCACAGAAGAAAAGCGTTTTATCATTTCTTATCTGAAACTTGTACTAACCCTGCAGTCCTCCGATCCTGCAAGTCTGTAAAAGAATTTTTTTTGTCTTTATATGAATAATGTAATTTAAATGTCAGTTTTGTAGGAGGTTCTGCAGAAATTCATTATTGTAGGGGTTGGGGGGGGCTAGAAGGGAGTATTGGAATTATCTGGCACGGCTGTGCAGCGATGCTGTATGTTTAGGAGCACGGTTTATTTATCTTACGGCATGAATTGAGGAAAGTGTGCGCAAAACTGCTGGCAACACTGGGAGGACAGAAGTATTTCCTTGTTTCCTTACTACTTTTGGCATTATTTTGAGTCCAGCTGACAGAAATCTTTCCAAACTGGTGGTACCTTCTAATACTTTCCTTTGCTTACAGCGCGTAAGGACTGAAGCAGGGAAAGAAAGACCATGTAAAAGCAGGCAAAAATAAATGAAAGAGAGGGAAGAAAAGCCTTTCGGAAATATGGAGCAGAAGAAAAATTCCAAACTGTTACAGATGGCTGATTCTCCCTTCTTAAAATATTTTTCAATAAATACCAAGAGGTCAGAAACGTTTCAAGTATTTGTGGCCTCTTACTGCATCTGGGAGATGTTAATTTTGTCCTGGGAGCACAAACAGTAATCTCCCTGAAAAACAAGTACAAAATCCAATTTAGCACTCCCACCCACACCTGATTTGCTATTGGACACAGTTGAGGGGCCTGGGAATCTTTTAAACCCATAATAATGAACACATTAAACCCATAATGATAAACACGTTAAACCCCTAATAATAGAAAAATCACGTTATCCTCCATGAAAACAATAACCCGGCTCCCACCAACAGCATCCTTTGTATACTCAGCACAGTTTCCATCCCTCCCTTAGTCCCGCGGTGTTTGCTGGGACACTGGAGAGGCTGCGGGAGTCGAGGAGCGTTTGATGGAGGGGGTGTGCATCGTGGGGACCTCCTGTCCCTGAAGAAGACCTTGAAGGAAAATTTCAGCTGGAGGGAAGTTGGGTTGGTGGCGAAGCGGTCCCTCAGAAGCGTTTCAGCTTGTAGAGGGGATACCTGTCATGTTCGCCGCTGCTTTGTAGACAGGTACGAATAGCAGCACGCTGCCTTATTTTGCTCTTTCCCGGCTCCAGCAGCCCGAGCGTAAACCCTCAATTAACCTGCCTAAAGCCTGTTGTTACCCGTTGTGAGCAAGAGTGGTGGATATTAGCAAGAGGTTTCTTTTGAGAAGAATGATAATGGTATAATTAATATTGTTGACATTTAAGCACTTGTCATTATATTTCAGAGTTAATGATCCTGCTAGAGATATTTTAGTAATTCAGATCTCCCAGAATTGTGTTTTCAAGCTGTTTGAGATGGAGAAAGATAATTTGTTACTCTGAAACACTGTTGGTTTATGTTTATGAGGTTTCTTAGTAATGTCGAAGCATAGTTGGTAATGCAAATTTGATCTTTCCACCACAAATAAAGGCTATCACCTTGACGCTTACGGTATCCCCAGTAAACGTGGGATGTATTTTTCAGGAAATAAAGTAACGAGTAATTTATATTCTTAGGCTTCCAGATTTTTTTAATCATGCAGTACTTTATAAGTTAGCCCCGTGAGAGATGGAAATGAGAGCAGCCACGTAGATCTGAGGAGTTACTAGAATAACAGCAGTAGTTACTAGAGACCCTTCAGAGGAACATGCTTTTCCTAATTCTGAATAAACATAACGAGATGGTAGAAATGTGCATCTCATCTTTCTGCATCTCTTGCAGCATTGGCAAGAAGAGCCTGTCAGCAAGGGGTTGCTTTGTTTCTTTTCATGTTTTAAGTCTAATTTATACTCCAGCAGATGCTCTCAGCTTAAAGAAAATAAATTACCTTAGACCTACGTAAAGCAGGCTCCTCTGTCCTGACGATATCCCTTTGGGTTAGGCCGCATTGACTTAAGGGAATATGTGAGCTTTCAGCTGTGTAACACTGGTGTAGGAGATTTGTCAGGGGGCTCCTTGAACCAGTTTCAGTCAGAACAGAAGAAAACCTCTTGGCACGCAGAGGGGCCGTTCCGAATGTTTCTTTTACCCAGAACAGCAAAATCAGCTTCGTTTCCTATCCAAATTGAGCAAGTGTATTGGAAGTGATCAAACCCCCCGAGTGTGTTGGCAGATTTGGGGGTAATATCATGGGTGGGATCTGAGGTGCTGCGGGAGCTCTGGTGTGATGGCTGGGAACGCCTGGGGCTCCTTTGCTCTCTTGCCGCTGCGGCCACTTGAGCTCATACCTTCCTTCCCTTTGACGCTGTAGGGATGAGGGGAGGGAGGACTTGGGTTAGGGCTGGACGCAACAAAACCCGCTTCTAGCAGGAAAAGAAGGCAGAAGTGAGTGTGTTCTTGCTTCAGTTGTCTGGTCTTGACATCCCGCTCTGGCGGGGGAAGAGTGAGGGATCATCTGGAAACGTGGATTATCACTTGTGCTGCCCTCAATTTTGACAGCTTTGGCTTATTGTGGAGGGGGAAATGTCTTCTGCACGTAGCCTACACCTAGAGCAAAGATGAAATGTGTAGGCATTTGAAGCTGGGGTGAGACAGAGATTTCCCTATGGGGAATAGAAAGAAATTGGCCAATTTTGTGCTCAGTGTTTGCCTAGATCTTTTTTACTCCTAGTGGACCTTACCTAATAGAAGGAATGATTAAGAATGTTGGTGGAGTATCTGTGATTTGTGTTTCAATCTTATAGCTTAAAATAGACAAGGGACAACTGGTTGCTGGAGAGACCGCACAGCCTGCAACCTTTGATACCTCCTAGCAGATAAATTTTTGGAGCAATTGGAGAAAACACTGACAAGGAACGTCAAGAGCAGATGGCAAAGTCAAAACGTCAGCGAGAGGTTCTTGATCTGAATTTGTAGTGTTTTGTGGCTCAGCTTGCGGAGCTTCGTGCTTTAAACAGGTACTCTGTGTCTGTTTCTGGAAAGGTTGGCACGGCCAGTTTTCCCCACAGAGCCTGGTATGAGCCTGCGATGTCTCTGAGCAGAAGCTCGGACAGAGCCTGGGGTGTCATAATCCCAGGACCGCCAAACTTGGGCTGAACTGGAACAAGCCTGAGACATGCTGTGGTCCGAGACTCTTGTGGGCTGGCCGGCTGGCCGAGGGCTTGTGGCTCAGAGATCAGCTGGGGAGCAGGTAACCTCAAGGGAACAAAACGAAGGGGTGCGATGAGAGGACACGCACACCCCGCACAGCTCTCCTCTCCGCCTTTCAGTGCTCATCTGCTGGTGCAAATGGTGTACCTCCGCGCAGCTCCTGTAGCGGGATATTTCTTCACCCTTGCTCATATCCAGGGGGTGGTCATAGGCGTGTCTTCCCCTCCATGCAGTACTGTGTAGCAGGGATGACAGAAGGAGCACGTGTAGCTCTGTCTCTCAGATCTCTCAGCCGGAACTGTTGCTGATTCCCACCACCTCCAGTGTTTGAGATGCACTGACGCTCTTCTCCCTTCTTGAGATCTTTGCTGCTGCTTTTGAAATTTCCCTCATTTTGCTAGTCCCCCTCCTGGGTTTTTGTTTGTTTGTTCGTTCTCAGTTTCTGTGATATCTCTCTCCCCTGTAGCCTTTGAGGGCTGTGTTGCCTGCAGCCATCACACCTGCTGCTTCTGCTGCCTCTACAGAGCCTGCATTTCTTGTATGAGCAACATCTGCAAGGCCGTGAAGACATTTCTGCCTGTAAATACATCTGTAGCTCCTTTTAAGATCTCCTGTCATCTGGTGGCTCTTTAACCAGCTAAAGCTCCAAGACTCTTACCATGCTTTTTATGTGCAAATCATAGAGGATGAGTTGTAGTCGAAAGCCTTGTGTGACGCACTGGGTGTAAGAATGTGCTCTTACCTCTTTTAGGGCTGCCATACTCTCCTTGACTTGGTGGTTTGGGCTTTCCTTGGGACTCAGGTGATAGAGAAATGAAGTGTTTGCTTGCTTCTCTCCACCTCTGGTAACTGTGTACCCAGGTAATTCAGCTCAGCGTTGGTAATGAGCAAATCCTATTGATTCCGTGATTTATTGGCATGTTGCTGGCTTCTGTTTTAAGGGTAGTGGGAAGTCCAAGCAGGGATGATTTTTGAAGCAGGACTTTGTGAAAGCCCAGCTCCTCGTTGTGCAGACCTCCGCCTCCCTTACCTTCTGGCCAAGGCTTGTAACATCTACATGCCAGCTTGTACCTGCCGGAGATGGAGCCCGGGGATGAAATTGGGATGACTTGAAGTCATCCGTTTTGGTACAGAGCAATAGCTGCAAGCAGGAACAGATAGTAACCGTGCCACCAGTGAGTCCTTCGAGGACTTCTCCATGGAGCCACTGCCCACAAGCTCCGAGAGGCTCTATGAAATTATCTCCATGTGGAAAGAGTTAATTTTGTATACCCTTGAGATAGGATTCTTTTCGAAAACTTCTCACAGCAGTGAGGAACAGCCCTGCAANGTACCCTTGAGATAGGATTCTTTTAGAAAGCAGATTAAATGTCTTTTCTTTCATATCCATGAAGAGCACATTAGCTTTTCAAGTTCGTAGTGATAAAATGTTAATTAATGGAGATCTTAAATTGTAAAAGCGATCTAGTTAGATGAAATAATAGCGCTTTCTTAAGGCTTTTTTTCCCCAATAACATCTATTTCAATTCTATAAAAGCACGCACTCCAATTTTAAACACATAAATGTATGTGGTGCTGGTGCCTGGGGCTGGAGGCGGGGTGAGGGGTCTCTGTGGGGAGACACCAGACAGGGCTCGTTCCAGCTGGCTCCAGTGGCCCCACAGGACACAGCTCCGCCTGTCAGCGACACCAGTGATGCCTCTGGGAAATGGAATTAAAAAAGGACAGAACTTCTCCCAGCAGTGAGGAACAGCCCTGCAAGCACTGAGGAGGAAGAGGAGCTTCAGGCTCTGGAGCAGACGCCTTGCAGCCTGTGGAGAGACCATGGTGGGACAGGGAAAGGCTGTTGAGGGACAAAAGCCCCTCTGCTCTGCCATAGGGGAGGCTGGGCTGGAGAAGGCAGCCCCTGGCGTGAACTTGGTAGCCACCACATATGACGTTTGGCCTTCCCAAGTCCCTGTCAGTGTCACTGAGCCACCTGTGGGTAGGTTGGACTTGTAACTTCTTGGAGTGATTGTGCAACTTATAACTTCTCAGCTTCGCCCTTCTCCCCCAGCGGCCGGGCTTCTGCACGGGGTTCGTCACCAATCGGTGACACCAAGCACAGCCCGAGCAATGGGATGGTGGTGGTGTAAATTGGCAATAGTTGTCTGTGGTGTAGTGCCACAGGTAGAGCAGGGAGTTGGGAGCAAAGCTGGTATTTTTTAACCTAATAGATAATCAGAGAATCTCTATGGGAGAAATTTTAGTGGACCAAGAGCAGCAAACTTTTGTTTGCGCAATTTGATGCTTCAGTCAGAACATCCGTCTGAAATTTGATTTTGCCCCGTGCTGTGGAAGCAGAGGCCTAGGACAGGTCAAAATGCACCGAGCTAATGCTTGTCTTCACGTGTCGTTGGCTGGCTGCTCACCAGTGTTATGGTGGTACTATAGCAACGACTTTAATTGGATTTAATAATGGTGATTTGCCTGCTGCTCTGCATGGGAACACATCAGTCCCGCAGAATATGGAAAAGATGTTTATGCCTAAGGATGTCCACAAATGAGTTTCCTACATACATAGTCATGGTTTTAGGAACAAAATTGGAAAGTCTGCTGCATATTTGAAAGTAATTTCAATTTGCTTTCCTAAAAAATAAGCTTATCTATTCAAAAATATTCCTCCAAATTAATGTTAAATAAAAATGTTACCTGGTTTATTCTCATGGATTCCAACAGTGGTTGTATTTCAGATTGCTGTTAGGTGGGGGATTTGGTTGGGGTGGGTTTTTTGGTTTGGTTTTTAACTCCATCTGTTTAGCACCAGTTTAATTGCAATAATGTGGCTTTGGCTTAAAAAGGAGACTAAGTATAAGGGCTGACCTCATGTACGTGCTGGAGATCTGTGTCTGTGCGGGTGAACAGTGCTGGTAGTGTCTTACCCACAATCTCTGCAACTTACTCTGCGTTTCCCGTGTTCTGCTTTTCTTGCAGCGGAGCTAAGTCTCTGTTACCGTATACTTTAAACTTTCCCCCTTGACTAGCTTTCTGGTGGTTTGCCAGCACGTCATCAAGGAGATCTTTCTGCCCCAAATCAGTTATTTCTACAGAGGAGGTAGAACTGGTTCTAAACTAAGCAAATCAAGCATACGTTGAAAGCCGTCGATTAAAAGGATGTGTTATCCATAGGCTGGTCGTTAGGAAGTTGTAGCCATTACTGCTTAGCACAATGGCGTAGTGCTGGGGGAAAGCACCGGGCAGTTTTTCCTATTAACAATTTTAATTAACTTTTAATTGATTTCTAGGGAGATAAATAGTCTCATTACGAAGTCTTACAATGAACACCTTCACCGAATTAAACATTCGTGGAAACTTCCTGACAACTGTTCTGATAACAAAACGTGAAAATCTGTTACCATCTTCCCAGGTGTCTGTAGCCTCATTTATAGAGACAAATAAATGAAAATACCTTGCTCACAGAATGCCCTTTGTTTAATTTACATGACCTTATTCATCATGCCGTAATTTAATTAGGAGGAGGAAAACCAGCAGGTCAGCATTCAGCCTATATTGAGGGCCTGGTAACTCTAGGAAAAAACACACAAATTTTGTCCATCCCTACAAGGGCATTTATGGAGTATCGAGGCTTATTTGGCTGATACTGAAATTTGAGACTTAGTTCAGTACATGAGAACAAAGATATCAATAGAACAAAATCTAAACAGCGTTCTCTTGCAGTCCTCTGCCTCTTCTGAGTGGAGGGGAATAAGGATTAAATTTGATAACGTTTGGTTTAGAGGAACAGCATAAACTGTAGAAAGTTAAGTAGTTCTTCAGAGAGCAATGATTAAAGTATCGCTGAATGCGACAAACATGTTAAGTGAAAAGAAAATTTCCAGCTAATGTGTTTGTTCTAGTTACCTGCTGACTGCATCCATCTTTCATCTGATTATGTACTCCATAATGATCTGGGCACCAATGGAACACCTAAATCAAACAGCGTAAAACAATAATTCCCCTCAGACACCACCTAACCCTGAAGGTACTTCAGCATTAGAAGTATCCGAGGGCTTGACTTTAAAAGCATCTCATTTATCTTCTGCTGAAGTGCGCAGTTGTCCAAGGCTGAGCAACTAAACGTGTATTTTCTCCTGAAGTCCAGTTGGGATCCAGTAAGCCTGCCCCCCGTCACTGCAGATTCAGGGGGTTGTTTCTGTAGCATATTTTACCTTCAGCAAAAATACTGGAGAGGAGAAAGAAATGCTGAATAGCCACACAAGCGTTAGCACTCTGTAGAATATTACCAAGCCTACCTCGTTACTCCCGCGTAGGTACGTCCCTCGTATTTAAAATGTGGTTCTTTTTTCTGTTTCTTTAGGCTACAGACCCAGACGCTGGTGTTAATGGTCAAGTGCATTACAGTTTGGCAAACTTCAACAACCTTTTCCGAATCACATCAAACGGTAGCATTTATACGGCGGTTAAACTGAACAGAGAAGTAAGGGACTATTATGAACTAATTGTTGAAGCAACAGACGGAGCTGTGGACCCCCGCCGTTCAACGCTGACTTTGGCCATCAAGGTGCTGGATATTGATGACAACAGCCCTGTTTTCACTAACGCATCCTACACTGTCTGCGTGCCAGAAAACCTTCCGCCAGGCACTGTCTTCCTGCAACTAGAGGTAAGAGAGCGTTAGAGAGGGAAGATGACGTTTTGTAGATGTTCTGCAATAATGGAGCGTGTTCTTGCTTAACTTGTCAGCGTGACTGCACTAAAGGGTTGCAAACTGGAGTGGGGGAAGTTATAACACTTAACAGACGGAAAAATGCGTGGCCTTTAGACAGGTGCGTAAAAATACTTTGAAGCTGAGGTTCATTTGGACAGAAGAGTAATTATTAAAAAACAAACAACAAAACCTACACTACTGTTGTCATTTCTTGGAATGTTTTACACATTTAAAGTGGTTTTGATTTGTTTTTGAAAGCTCACCATATTGCTTCTACCTGCTTACATCGGTAGGAAGAGAGAGCTGTATCTCAACTGCTTCAGACGTTTAAGTCAAACCCAGATGTCCGACCTCACGTTATAGTTAATGGAGATAAATAGTTGCTTGGAGAAGTAATTCATTCAACGCCAAAATCATCACCTAAGATAGCTGGAGTAAAGTGGGCACCTGGAGGTGTTGTCTTCTCTTCACTGGCTGTAAACAATACTCAGACAAGTGAGAGTTAATTGCTCAGGGATGAGCTAGGTCTCTGAAGACAGCTGAGATTCACTTCCCGCAAGCAGTCTATATATCCTCCCGGTGTTTTGCTCAGCATCCTTTAATGAGGAGAATGTGTCCTGAGACAATTTCAACAAGAATGGCTTTCTCTGAACCTGACTGCAGAGAAATCTAATGTCAAATTACAGCTAAAGCCATCACGCAATGCTCCTTACCTGGACGAAAATTAATATTCATTGTCTAAATACTGGTATGAAATTAAAACATCCGTGCTGCCATACGAGGGTGAGATCAAACGTCTGCTTACCCCAGCGTCCTCTCCCTGGCAGTGGCTGACGGCAGGTGCCAGGGAAGGAACAAGAACACTCTGAGCTTCCAGTGACTCTTGCCCAGAATATTGTGCTCGTTTCCTGTGGCGGGTATCTTTGGATTTTATAACCTGAAGTGGATTTGCCTTCCTTGTGTTTGTGCAGTAGTATTAAGTACATCAATACTTACTGATGTACTTAATTATTAGTGCATTAGTAATTCTTCTAATATAACTATTAGATAATACAATGAAATTAAATTTGTTTGCAGTAGCTTGCTCTTTTATGTTCTTTAAATCTAGTAGGGATTTTTTGTGGAAATGGATTTTGTTTGGTTTTAAGTACTTTTTTTTTTTCCCTTCCATATGGCATGCCTCTAGGCGAAGGATGTTGATCTTGGTGCTGATGTTAACTATCGAATACGGACACAGGAAGCACTACAGTATTTTGCTCTGAACAAATACACAGGCGAGTTATCGCTTTTGAAGTCCCTGGATTATGAATCATTCGCTGACACAGAAGCAACCTTCACCTTCCTTGTGGAAGCCTTCGACAGCAAGGGCACTATGCCTCCTGGGCTCGCTACTGTCACAGTGAGAGTAAAGGTAAGAGGAATAACTTGCCAGCTGATAGCTTCCTCTCCTACTTGTTACAAAATACTTCGTCAACTCTTACCGGTGTCCTGGTGAAACACTGGAATATGGCAGCAGTATGTCTGCTTTCCTGCTTTTTCACTTGTACGAACCGGCTGCCTTTTTCTGACAGCAACTTGTTCCGTTAAACATACGCTTTATAACAGCTAATTTCTTTGCTATATGCAATTACCTGGTTAAATCTTGGATCATAGATTTATGAAGTTACAAGAACACCTGAGACATACATAAACATTTAGTCCTTTAGAATCCCTGAAAGGCTCAAATTAAGTACCTAATGGAATTGTTTGCAATAATGACACCAACACGTTTTAGTTAAAGCTCTCATAAATTGTGATTTTATGAACCATTCAGGTGTATTAAGTGCTGCTGTGGCACACCACATCCTGTGTTGCAGATTCTGCTGCTTGAAAATACAGAGCTGCAAAGGAACAGGCTTATTTAGTGGTCTTGCACCATGAGTTGTTTTTATGCCGTGAGTTACAGCATCCCTGCTGGGTCTCGGATATCTCACCAGTAACATGGGGATAATGGTATTCTGTTTGGTAACGATCCACAAATGAAAAGCATTTGTAGCTGAAATATTAGCACTTACCCATCTTAATTTGGTTGCTGTAGTCATGTCCAAGAGGAGAGGATATTTTAGATGCTCTATGTCATGCCTCCTTGCATTTACAAAGGTGCAGTTCTGGAGCCAGTCAGTCGAGTCCTTTTGCTCTGTTGCTTCTTTGTGTTGACTTTGTCAGTGAAGAATTGTGAGCTGGGGGAGAGACGAGAGTTTAATTACTTGTATTTTAGCTAAGAAGCAGAAATTGGAGCAGGAACAAAAGCGTAGCTAACAAATGTGAACTTCGTATCTGGCAACTTCAGTTTAAATGTTAGTCTGAGGAAAGTATTTAGCATAGATGAATCAGTCTTGTGTTCAGCTCGCTGTGTCTCTGCAGATGCTATGAATTGCCACATGATTTTGAGTAATTCTGTTTGTCAGTCTCTAGTGAGCTCAGAATTATTTTAGGGACAGTAAATGTCTCCCATTATTAGCTTTGAAGACAACATAAGAAGGCCTCTACAATACCTCTCTGTCTCTGCAGAGTTTCTCAGATGGAGATGCAGGTCACCTGTTTCCTAATAGTCAATCAAAGAAAACCATTGCTTTTGACGTCATTCCCCAAGCCTTTTCTGTCATACTTTTCAGGAGGAAGTTGCTCAAACCTGTTGCTTTCCTAAAAGCAACGTTTCCCCCAGCACAGTGAATTTTGGAAGGAATTTTTGTTGGCTTTTTCAAAGGTACTCGTTTTCAAATAGGGATGCCTTCAGAGAAAAGGTGGTGTTTGCATGCCGGGGCTGACCCGGCTGTGCGTCTGTATTGCGTTCACTGCTGACAGGGTGCAGCGGAGCAGTACAGTTCCACTTGGTGGCTTCAGTCTAACGGCAGCTTACCGGAGGTGGTGTGGGAATAGGGAACTTAAGAAGAGGATTAGTAGGATCCAAAAAACAGGTTTCTTGCTTTCCTGGAAACTCTTCCCATACACGAGCAACAAAAAGGGAGCGTGATGACGCTTGTTTGGAAAGGCAGAATGTGAGAGGTTGGAGTTGTAGGCTGGTACCAGGAGTAACAACTTCAGCCGTAAAAGACGTTAGGCTGGGGGCAGAACAGGGCCCGAAAGCGAGGACAAGCAGCTTATATTTTAAATGAGAAAGAAAACAAATAAAATAAATTACTAAGGGAGTATTGTCGTACTCAGTGACAGGCTTTTTCAACAGATCAGTGGACATAATTAAATATTTAATATATTGCTAAATAAAAGTGATGCTTAGGTTCCAGCCTTGAGTGAAAGGTAGATCAGTGGCGGTTGAGAGAAAGGGGGGAGGGCTTGTGGAAAAAAATATTTTTAATACGTCATTTTGTTGGGCAGATGTCATAATGGGTTTTATGTCAGATGGTAGAAATTTAGAATCTTGGTCACAAGAGACGTCTGGAATAGAAAGAATGGTTTAATTTGAGCTTATAGGTGAACTTTCCAGATAAAAAAAAAATAAAGGGGAGGGGGGAATGAAAGCAAAGATGGAGATCAGAGCCTTGTGTTGCCCCTGCCTGAGATGGGAAGGATCCACGAGAGGACACCTGGAATGGTTGACTCAAGGGACAGAGCAGCAGGAGATGGGTGCAGAGTCTTGGAAGCCAAGTGAGAACAAGGAGAAGAGCACGCCTTGGCTGTGAAAAGAAATACAGAAGTAAAAAGTGTGTCGCAATGCAGTTTGGGTTTGTCCTTAATGGAAAAGACTCAAGGGGAGAGCCCTTGTTGAGGGCCGACATCAGCGCATCCCAGTAAGCTGGCAGAGGGAACTGGTTGGTCCCTAGCAGCTCAGTGAGGGTGTTTACAGGGCGCTGAATCCAGCCCCAGGTCGTGAGCGCATGATGGCGTAAATGGAGTGTGGTATGTAGCGGTCTAGAGCCTCGTGCACAGCGTATTGCCTGATTCCAGTCCAGGCTTTTATTCCTCTGCAATTGTAACCAGGGGCCGAGCTGCTGCTTTAGGGTTTAGCTAAATAGCTAACTCCTGCTGAGCATGTTCACTGGTTCTTGGGAGTCATTTGTAATTTTTTGTTGGCCGATTAAGATGTCTGCACAGGGAACGGAAGGGGTTTTAATACTCACGATTTCTGCCAGACCATCTGCCAAATCCGAGCCTGTGTTCAGGGACAGAGTGATTCTGCATGGGATTGTACATCTCTGCCTGGAGGCATTCCCGTGCCCCCTGCTCTGGGTGACCGTGCTCTGGCAGGGGCTTGGACTAGATGATCTCCAGAGGTCCCTTCCGACCCTACCATTCTGTGTTTCTGTGGCTCTGGAGGAGTTGGTCCCTCCCACGCAGCCCATCTTCTGCTCCTGCTCCAGGACCAGGAACTGGATGTGTCTGTTTTCTCTCAGTGCTGTCACTTGATGTAGAAGATGGTATTAGGGTAATTATTCTAATGCAGCGTTTGTGACCCCCGCATAGGAAATAAACCAAGTGCAGATAACACTGGAGGCCCTAACCCAAGTTGTGCAGATCGCAGTCTTCAAAACCACAAAATTGAACTAGAGAAAACCTGAAGCAAGCATTACGGCAATGGTGGGTCCAAGCAGGGAGTTCATGTAACCGTTAGGGATTCAGTCCCTATCATCGTCAGAGCATTATTTGCATTACAGAGGTCTCCAAGTCTTTTGGGGCTTATGCTGCTCTGTTAACATCTGTCATTGTTCACAGTTCAGCTCTTAACCGAATGCATTGTCATTTTTACTGTAACTTTTACTGTGTAATAGGATTCTGGTTACCAGCTATGGACAACATCTGGTGGTGTCACGTATCGTTTATGTGATATAAAACTGAATGAACAGCAGTATCCCCGTAATCACACTGATCTTTCTGGCTCGGAGGAGGGTGGATACACACGGTGACTTTCTTTAAACTCTCGCTTTCAGCTTTTGGCATGACAAGTTACAAATAGTTTGTATTGACCTCCCCTGAACTTGATCAAAACACAGATTGCATAGCAGGATACTCACGGCAGGAAAAAAAAGAACTTAATCTGTTACCTGCATGTCAGTATTGAAGTAGATTATTGGCCACTGCTGCAGCCAAATAGCCTTTACGTTGTGTGGGTGTCTTGTGGCTCTTCCTTCAAAGCAAGCCAAAGATAAATTAATAAAGTATTACATGCTTTGTAGTATTACTGAGGAGGAACACTGTAAGTGGCGTTGATGACTTGCCAGAAAGATGCAAACCACCTGAAGCCAACTGAGATTTTTCTGTTTTTCCCCAGTTCTCAGATTCCTCTTGCTGCTTTCATAACTTTTCACCTTAACCTGAAAGTGGTAATGAGTCGTCTTCTCGTGGGATGGCATGGGAGATTGCTCCGAGTGTTCCTCCAGAATAACTGACGCTTGTAATCTGTTCTGTAATCAAGAACAAAACTTTTTATTTTATCCGGATTTTTTTCGTAGATATGTAATTATACAGGTTAGCCATAGCAAATTTTATCAGTCTTGAAAACACAGTTTAAGGGATAGAAACATCAGGAACTCCAGTCAACAATTTGTGTGCTATTTTTCAGTGGTTCGCCACCATCAGGGCGTCATTTCTCTCACCATGGGAATGGCAGAGATCTGCATTCCCTCGGTGTCTGAGAGGGCTGAACTAAGGGTGCCTGTAGTGCGTATTGCAGGACGCACAAGCATCCCCTCACAATATAAATGTTTCCTAGTATTGGAAGAAGGAAAGTCATTACCGTTCAAACGGTGTGCTTATTATTAGGATTTAGCATTTGGAGACAATTACTATGGTAATAGAGCTCCTTAACAGGAAGAGAACTAACCTTTTTCCTGTTTATATTGCTGGTAAATGAGTAATGTGTTCCTAAATACATATTATAAGAATTTCTGTATCATGGGGCCTGTAAGGTACTTGCATATTTTATGCTGTGACCTCCTCTTATTGTTATTACCAACACTATTTTTGTATTATTTTATGTCTCTCTCTTGTTTGTTATAATTGGGTTTTCTCCTCCTTCTGGGATTGGTTTTCTTTTCATTTTTTTCCAAGTAGAGTACGTAGTGTGATGAAGCCGTTACCTCTGGCTGATGAGTCAAAGGGATAGAGCAACAGAAGAAATAAAACCACATCTCTCTGTTTCTAGCAATGCCATATTACGAGACTGCCAACCAAATATTTCATATAATTCCTACAGCGCCTTAATCCCAGTGAGCCATTATAAGTATTGTACAGTGAATTTCCAGATTTAGCACAAGTGACTATACCCATGAATATCAGCAAAGGTATCGCTGTCATCAGAGAGTACACAAACTGCAGCTGTCGAACTAGTTTTTCAAGAGAAGTTAGAAGTCATCATATGCCTTGGATCGTGAGTAATACGTGTTGAATGGTACTTCTTGTGGAGGTGAATTTGAATCTTTCTTCCTCACTGTGCCGAGTCTTCCCTTCCTTGGCAACTTTGCGTAAAAGAAACAAACCAACCATGCAAAAATGTGTAACAGCTAAAGCTTTTTCTCTGGCCTGGTTTCCACTGAATGGTCCTTCATCAACGTGACGGTTCTTGTGGTCCTTCATATTCCAGTTGGCAGGATGGCGGTTGTAATGATGTGGTAGCAGTGCGGAGCTCCATCCTGCTTACGCAAGAACGCTCCCTTTGTTTCGCTGACAACCGAAACCTTCAATCCGAACCCGGAGAAATAGAATTGGTTTGCTTTTCTAGGGGGGAAGGGCTAGAAGCAGCTGCGTGTTTGTGGATGAATCACCCTCAAACCAAACAATTCGAGCCAATAGTAAAGCAAAGAAAATAAAAGTGCGTTGGGGAGAGTAAGAAGGAACCTAGAATCTGAGCCAGCTGGAATCAAATGGTACAGCAGGACCCTCTCCTTTCACAGAGCGCGTTTGCTGTACTGCTGCAGAGTGCTGGGGCCTTTCGTCTCTATAAAATGCTTAAATCATCACCAGGGGAGGATGGCAGGAAGAGGGATCCCCAGTTTGTCGTTAGGGAGAGGGGGGCAGGTTTTGGTTCATCCCTGCTCCCCCAGCTGTTTGAATCGCCATGCGTATGTGTAGCTGCCGCTGCTTTCTCTTCCGGCAGGTATTCCCTAGAAATTCACTCAAGCCTTGTTTCTAGTGAGCAGTAATACATCATTGCTTCATTATGGTGGGACTTCATGTTACGGTGAGATTTAATTACAATAATAATGAAGATTTTCTGCCAGAAATCATACAGGTAATGAAGGATACCTGGAAGATAAAAGACATTAGCGAATCAGTTAAGGTTGAACAAGTCATCAGTTTCTAATATTTCCGAAATAAAATTTAAGTTATGCTTTTTCAATACATTTGCATCCGTGACATTAATCCTTCCTTTCTAACATGTAACGACAACCATTTCCCATTTAAAGAATAACAGGGCGGTCCAGCACAGCAGCACATAACTTACACGAAAAGTTCAAAAAGTGAGCTGCATTGCTTCCAAAAAACTGCTTTCTTTTCTAGGAGCATTAAAGGAATAATGGGCATGGTGTTGGACTACAGTGCCAGTAAACAGATCTATTTTTTCTTCCAGTCTCGACTGATATGTTCAATCACCCGCTAGTCATTTATTGCCTTGTATATTCCACTGTGAATATTATCCCTTAATTTATATGATGAGCTACTTTAGGGCTTGCGGAGCACTAAATATGAAAAAGGGAGAGTTATACGTTGTTAACAAGCCTGTATTTTGTATAGCTTCAAACAAAGAACCCTGTGTAAAGACGCTCTGCACCCAATTAAAGACAAAATTCAAAGTGCCGCTTCACACACTTTGTCACTTTATCTTGTCAGCATCACCGCAAAGATTTTGAACTTGCTGCTTAAAGTCACTCAACATTGCTTGATTTCTGACTCAGTCCTTCTGAATTAGTCACTGCTGTTGATACATGAATCTAAAAGGTATTGTAAATACTTGTGGCAAAGCTAGGAGTGGTTTTCAAGTAGTGGCTACTTCAGTGGACTTAATGTAAATACAAAATTGAAACAATACCTTGGCAAATCGAAACACAGGCTCACAAAGAAAGATTTGCTTGCCTTTTTTTTGGTGTATCTTGAGGGATGAACGTGCTGGTGAGATGCGTGAACCTTAAAGGAGAATACCTTTAAGGGTGGTATGTGTTTATTGTAAGAGGCCAAGAGATTACATGAAGATGAGAAGGGACTTCAAGTTCTTGATGCTCCGGTATCTGGTGAAATTAGGTATTTCTATATTATGCTGTGTAATGAGTTCACTTGGCTCCCTTCCCTCCCAAGCTGCATTTTTCATGAGTCAAAACTTTGACGTCACTCTTTTATGTAAGTAATTTCAAGTGGAAATAACCACAGAAGGGTTTCCATCACATGTATGGGTATTGATATTAAAATTAACTTGGTATTGCATTGGTGAAGGAAACAGTTTTAAAGCTAAGAATCACTTATCAGAGATAAGTGATTTTTTTTTTCCGTTACTTTTATCCTATATGTTGGGAAGTATAGATTGTTCTGTGCTCACGTTCTTTCTATGAATCACAGAAACTGACTGAAGAAATGAAAGCATGGATTATAGAGGAAACAAAATTGAAAATACCTTTAAACTATTTTACCTCGATGATTTTAAGCCATTGTACAGTTACTCATTCCTAATCCCTTTGCAATCAGTTTAAAAGGCTAGATATACCTGGATGTGTAATATTCTGTTGCTGTGAAACCACTCCACGGAATTATCTGGGTAAATTATAACAAATCACTCACTTAAGGCAATAACACCAGTCTTTTAGCTGAGGGATGGGAGCTTGCTTGAAAACTTGAGATCCTGGTTATTGTCCCAGTTCTAGATAGTATATTAACTGCCTGCAATAGTCCTTCAGGGGATTGTTAGTGGTTATTAAGACCTAGAGAATAATATTGTATGCTCTCAGATTCCATCAGTGTTTGCTTTGTGAAAGAGCAGGCACAGTTTACACTCAGGCCTGAATATGTGTGTATCTCTCTCAAATCAACTCTTGGCTCAAAGTAAAGATCTGTGGGTGCATTTTGCTGTAGCTGCGGGCGTAGCATGGTAGACATTTAAGGGAAGAGGAAAAGAAAAGATAATCTTCTAGTGAAGGGTTTACAGCTGAATAACGTTTTGGTTTTCTTTCAGATAAATAAACTCACCCGCTGAGAAAATGGTTTTCCGAAGTCACAGCTCAAATTTTGAGTTGTTTCAGTGCTGAGGCTGTGACACCAAATCCAGAGACCTTGTTTCAGAAGAGCTTTAGAACTTATTTTTAGGCTGTGACATGAAAGCATATGAAGTCTGCATTTTAATATTTCATATTAAATTTGTAAATTTGTACTGTTCTGGAAAAGGCTGATTAGCATCGTATTGAAAGGCTTAGGAAACCTATTAAATTTGTTAATAGAAATATACCCAAATGAGGATTTGCAGAAATTGAGAAATTACTGAAAGACTTGGGGGTGGTAGAGAGCTCCTCCCGGTTAGGCTGGAGCAGGGGAGGGTATGGTGAGAAGGTACAGCACTTACAGATGCTGTAGCTGAAATGGAGCGGTGGTAGCAGAGATCCCATCCTGTGCGAACGTCGATGAGCGCCGTGCTGGAGAGGTTTCTGCTGAGTGATAACCTCCCCTTGGCATTTCCTTTAAAGCTGAGCAGAGCTTCAGGAACCCATTGCAAAGCAGAGTTGCATCAAAATGAAAACACTTGCTCGTTTGGGCCCCAAAAATATTTTCTTAAAGGGCAAGGTGAGACCTTGTGGCAAGGGTCAAAGATCTGTGGGGCCTTGTCAGCTTGTTCACCTCCCCCTTTCCTGTTTTTTTTTTACATGAACGGGTAGTTAACATATGGAGAAATTGAAAATTACAGTGAGAGATTAGTGTGAGCGAGACCGCTCCACGTGGAGGGCTGAGCTGGGAGCTGAGGGTGACCCAGCAGGGGCAGTGCCGTCGCAGTGGTGACACACCAACAGGGTCAATCCACAGCCCCAGACTTGGTGAGGGGATGGGGCCAAAAGCAGGGCTGGAGACTGGTGTCCTGTGGCATCACTGGAGCGGGACCAGGGGTCCCAGCTGGGCTGAAGTGGGGTCCTGGGCCCAGGGGCAGGGTGCTGGGGGGCCTGGGTGGGGCTGCTCTGGACTATGGATGCCCTTAGGGATGTGATATCCCGTGGCCTTAGGGTTTTTTCATTCTACTTAGTAATAAAATATCTTGGATTTTTTTTTTTTAATAAGGTGATAAATGACATCCTTCTACGGTTAAAGAGTGCCCAAGAGGAATAATGATTTTCCAGTACAGTGCTACCAAAACACCCCTTTGCTTTCAGTAGAAGAGAGTTTCACAAATATCGTAGAGGAATGTTAAATGTGCCCTTGGAAGTCCCCAAGCAGCAGGGGATTATTAAACACTCGGAGGCAGCTCAGATGGGAAGGCACCAGCTCTGGTAATGCGCACGTAGACTTAAGTGGCAGATGTTCAAAACAAAATGACAGCAGGACATTGCAGATACATATCTGCAGTTGTAGAAAAAGATTGGGAAGGTTTGAAAATTTCAGCGTGTGACATATGCTGTGCTTTGAAGTAAACCTTTTTACTTTCTCCCTTTGTGGGATCATGTTGTGTACACTTAACATGAGTGGAAGGCGGGATCGCTTTTAATATTCATTTTTTTCCTACTTATTACACTTGTGATGAAAGCCAGCAGACTGCAAAAGGAGCCGTAAATGTGTAATATGCATTTATTAGCTCAGACGCTATTCAGTCACGCTGGTTTTTATAGCAAGGGCACATTGGTTTCCACTTAGATATAGTTGACTCGAAACCTTGGTATCAGCAGGTATAATTGAAGAGCACGGTCCTAAAGTGGTAGGAAAACCCCATGGATGTGCCTACAAACTCTTTATGTGAGTATTTACAAACCAAGAAAATGTAATATTTAAGAAGGTAACAGATTTAATGAGGGATTTATTTCTTTTGCAACAAATCAGAAATAGGGAGAGTAAAACATTTCCTCAGACTTTTAGAACGGTTATGGTAAGATGCTTTCTGCTTAGCAGGTGAGGAGGGAGGCAAGAAGAACGGGAAGCTTTGTGTAAGATTGCATTTGTAATTTAGGTTTCCGAGGCAGGCGCCTCGACACGCATACCCTGTTGATAAGGGTAAAAATAATCTGAAAAGTGTAATTCTCTTAGTGGCCTAGATAAATCAACACAGTCTGTGGGGCTGGTGTCCTTTGACAGGACTTTGTCCCCCTGGAACTGTTCAGCAGACTAAATTTTGCTGTCACGGAATTACAGCAACTTTAATGAAGAATCAATACTTGATTAAATTTAGGTCACAGTCTACAAAAAAGCAGGAATTAAGAAACCAGACTGATTTTATAAGCTGAAAAAAAAAAAAAAACCCAAACCAGCCCCAACACCGAGATGAGTAGACGTAAAAAAAAGTATAACCCTCTTTTGGTAGGAGGGAAATTGGGAGAGGGCGAAGCATGGTGATTTTTGTGGGTGTCGGGGAGGAGAAGCTTCGCTCCCCTTGGGCAGGGCTGCCCTCTAGTGCGCTGCAGGCTGAAGGCAGCCGGTGTTTCACTGCAGGGACGGGGCTCCCTTTGCAGGAGAAAAGGGCATTTGCACAAATGATTATCCCTGAGATGGATAGAGACATGTACACATAAATATATCTATATGCACGTAAATATATATCAGATACATTGGAGCGTCATCTGGAGTTGCTTCTGTTTGTGTGGAGATAGCTGGTGAAAAATGAACTTTAGGTTTTGCCCTTTGTTTTTCTCTTATAAAACAAGATTTCTACCGAAACACATTTTCCAAAAACTTTATTATTCTCTAGAAAATCTTTAGCTTAGCGGTGATACTGAAATCGGACAGGTCTGTCGCTCATAGTGATGTTGCTTGTTGTTAACGGAACCACGGTGGCAGCCAGGGGCTGCAGCTGGAGTGGACTGGAGTGAGATGGGGCCGCATCCCGAGCTCATCACAGCTCCTTCCTTCGGGCAGGATTTTCCAAGTATCCTGGATCTGCCGTAGCAACTCCTGGTGCAGGTGACATGCCCAGGCTTTGCTGGTTTGCAAGGGTGGGATTTTATTCTCATCCACGCTTCTTGATCCTTTGGGAGGTGGGATCTGCAGGATCCACCGTGGAGTTGGGGAGGAGCACTGGGGACTGCTCCAGTTTGTGACGGAACTGGTGACTCCGGGATGCGGGAGCTGCCCCAGTGGCTGAGGTCGGGTGGCCTCTGCTCGCTGCCCGGGCGTACGCAGCACACCCTGGGCTGTAGCGCTTCAGTGAAACTACGGGGCAAGGAAGGCGACCCAACCAATTTGGGTGTTTCCCAGATCAGTGAGTGAGGAGGAAAAGCATATTTATTTCACACAAATGCGAACTGCTTATATTCTTAACTTAGTGGGGTACAAGCATTAAAGGTCTCTTGGTGTCCCCAGATCAAAAATATTTGAAGGATCAAAAATATTTGAAATATTTGAGGCTCTGAACTCCCTTTGAGTTGACAAGTTAATTTTATGCTGGGAAGAGCGTACTGCAGGTTTTTTTCTTCTATTCTAGTTGTGTATCGCCCTCCCACGTCAGCGGTCACCACCTGTCCAGGAGCACCTAGTTTAGTATTAGTGCATTACCGCTAGCGACTGTCTTAATGATTTTTAAATTACATATTGATTTGCTCCTTAATGCCTTCCCTCCCTCATGCTTTGTTTCTGCGCCTTGGCATTCCTAGGTGACTATCTTCATTCACTGACGGTTCTGTTCAGCATTTTCATAATCTTTGCAGACAGGTCAGTATTTGCTTCCTACAAACCTTTTGGTAAATAACAACCCTTTAAATCCTGGGAGTGAGATGCGTCTTGTGCCAGAGGGTCAGGAAGTTGGCCAGGAAGTGGGAAAGTGGGATTCTCCACCTGCTAAGGGTGATGTCTGAGTTAACAAATGAGTTGGCATCAAGAAATCTCGTAATATGTCTTCGTTTGCTTTTGAAGGTACTAAAGTGGATTCTCAAGAACAATAATAATTGAGGAGCCCTCCCATACTGGGCTTCCTTCATGCTGGTTTCCTAATCTTTCGGCAAGGGAAGGGTGTCAGGATGTGTCTTGTTCTGCTTTTATGTGCTGCCCAGCGTGAGTAATATGAAACAAAACCAAACAAGAAGTGGTAGATAACAGGCATCTGTGACAGGGAGAAGGCTTTGAGGGTTTTATGCTTTGACTTTCACTCTGGTTTGTAAACAAAGATGTTCAAAAATATAATAAATCTGTAGCTAGATGAGCAGTGATACAAAGGCCGTTGTTTATTTAGATATAAAAATGTGACTGCTATTACCTTACTGTCAAAATACTTAGCCCGAGTATTTTAAAGTGGGGTATCAAGAGAATCCATTACCTATATTGCCATTTACATATTTGTGTGCATGTCGGATAGTTAATAGCAGCCTGGATTTACCTGAGTGAAGCAATGGACTGTGAAGGGTTGTAAGATGCTGCAGTTTGGCCACAAGAGCCTGCGTAGAATTATTCCCCAGGTTTAAAAGGTGATCGCACTGCTTCCTCCTACCGCTCTGTGCAAGGTTACTACCCTGTTCCTAACCTGTGGTTAGGGATTGCACTCATCTGCTGCATCCGGGTCTGTGCAAAGTCAGATTTAGAGGTGTTTTTAAGCAGAAGCCATCAAGCATGGAGTAATCTTCCATTATTTTATTTAGCTGTGCAAAAAAAGGTCTTGGTCTTTGGTCTCCAGTAGCGACAGTAGCCCAGTACTTTCTCTAAATGTCATTTTTTTGCCCAAAGTCTCTCTGTCATGAGAACCTGAAAACTCTGTCTCTTTATCTCTCAGGGAATGCTGAACACAACTCACTATTAAGTCCACTTGGATGAAGAAAATTGGGTTGGAGACTTTGAGTAACGGGGGGTGGGATGTGGTGGGTCTCCTGAGCTATTCGCAGGAAATAGAGAGTGCGCTTTCTTTCTGTGCTCTAACAAAATCAGATCCAGACTGTATTCCATCCTTGGTGCTGGTGCTTTTTGCTAGAAAATCAGTAATTTCTTTTTGTGACCTTTTTGGTACCTTTAAGTGCCCATAATACGTAAAGAGAAATTACGCCAGTTGAAGGAGATGATAATGTATTCATTTCTCCAACATGTCTCTTAACAAAATCCTTACTCTTTTGGGAATTGCCCAGAAGAGTAATTTCAACCCAAAAAAGCTCCATGTTTTGCTTGTAAACCTTCTGCTTGTAAAAATCCCTGTTCTGCTTCTAGCTGTCTTTCGTGGTAGACATCTGCAATGAGGACATGAGGCTTGATCACCTCTCTCATTACTGCAGCTGCATCATGAGAAGACCTGTGGTGATTCTTAGGGGGAACTTTTATTTCGATAACAGTGGAAACGTTTAAGCATGAACTCCGCTATAAAAAATTAGCGGCTGCTTTAGGATTCAGGAAGAGATGAGCCAGGAAGAAAAGCCCGTGGAGCTGCTCTGTCTAGTTAGGACTGAAACATTTGGTGCCTATTCGGTCGGCTCAGCTAAGGTTTATGAGGCACAATTGTGCATAAAGCTGTTCTTAGGGAAACGATAAGCTAGAGAGGCAGAAGGCTCTCTGTCCTGCTTTATGCTTTGCTTTGTATTCGTGTGTATTCTGTGCTGATCCAAGTATCTCGAAAAATAGGTGCGTTAAGTAGGATGACTTTCTATAGCAGAAAGTGTAATATATCATCTTTAAACAGGATTATGCTTTCCCAATACCTTAAGTCACAGATTTTCAGGCGCTAAGGTCACATAAAGGTATTCAAAAGCTAACAAAAACGTCACACGGTGATTCTCCCCACCCCCCAAGTGAGCGAACAGCCGAGTGAGGTCTCTTGCTGCTTCGCTGTGGATTTGCAGGTTTGCAGAGAGAGGTGGGTTCAAAATAAATTCATAAATGCAGATAAAAGGCTGGGTTATTCCAGAAACTTCACCTCCTTCATGGAGGTGATCCTAAGCATCCAGATCATGGGGAACAACAGCTGCAAAAAAAAAAAAGGGATTTATCATCAGCATAGCATTGGGTCGTTACCCCAGGTGGAGACCTCATATGGAAGGACAAAAGGTGTCTTCTCTATGTTTGTGAAAGGTCGTGTATCCCACTGGAAAACTTGGGTCTATGAACCAGAAGTTTCAAACACAGTGATTTACACAGTGCGTGTAGTGTTGTATCGCATTTCTCCTGTCATTTCGGAGGTGATTTTTAATATTCCATCCCTAAATGCCTAGGATTTCTGTATTCAGAGCTGCTTCGTGTCCGCTTCAAATAATGTAATCCCCATTTTTCCTTTGAGGTAGATTGGCTGCGAATGGAGTCTTACAGTCTGACATTGCTCTGTGACGTTGGTGTCTTTGCCGCAGCAATCTGTTGCTCTGGCGTGGAGTTTCTGGGAGTAAAACAGAACAAAGGGTAGCTTGTTTTACAAGCACGATGTCACTTTGCAGAGTCACGTGAAGCAAGATTGTTTATGTAAAATAGTCCTGGGTATTAAATTCTCAGATGAAGTTACTTTCTTGCAAACGGGTCAAGAAATTGAAATTATAAGATTCAATGCCTGTAATTCCATGCAAAAATGCTAATCTCTTTGAATTCAAATGTTTTTTCCAAAATGTTTCCATTTGAATGGCTCTGCTAGTTTGAATTGCCTAGGAGTCACTTTTTGATGATGCAGTTGTCTCTTTGAAAATCTGAAAATCAGAGGGAAAACATTTCCAGTGCCGCGAAGACTCAAATTGCAGACCATTCAGGCATTTTCTACGTGGACTTGTAACAGTAATAATTTTTTTAAATAGATGTTTATTACACTGTCATTTCCTCTGCTGGGGTGTGGATGAATGTTTGAAGTGCTTGTGCAGGATAGCGTGCTGGCCGGTATCCGTGTATTGCATTTTCAGCGTGAAGAGCTGCGACAACAGGCAGAGACATCACTGCATAAACTTTGCGCGTGGGTTACCCGAGAGGTGGGGGGCACCTGTATTCCCCCGAGCTCAGGCACACGATCTACTTTCCAAGGGGGAAAAAAAAAGTCTGCTCTTCATTTGTGGATCAGTAAAGTCACTCTTGTGTGCTGAAGGCATATGGTGCTTCTTACTTGTTCTGAAAAAACCCCCAGAAAATTTAATTGATGTTATCCATGTGCACAAAACAATAGAAATAGTAGTATGCAAAAATGAATTAATTTGTTCTCAATGGAATTCAAGGTAAGGCAGTGGCTCTACAGAAAAAAAAGATAGAAGTCAGTTTTATTAGAAGAATAAAGATTGTGATTTAGGGGTGTAGCTTAATTTTTTTAAAGGTACGTCCAGATAAATTTTGTGGAACTCTCTGTGAGAGAACATAGGACAGTCAGAAGGAACAGTATTTTACTAACCCGTGGTGCTGGTTGGGTTTCTAAATGTTCACGGCTCCTGATGCGTGGGGCACCATGTCACTGAGAGCCACGTGTTTCCAGCTGCTGCATCTGCCTCGGTGCCAGCTCACGCAGTCCCACACAGCCTGGTGTTTGGGCAAGGTTACATCTTTCACACAAGGAGAGGGGTGTATATATATATATATATATGCATATATACATCTATAGGTGTGGAAGTATACGTATGGGCATACGTACACTGCTGCGTCAATGAAATTGGGCCCTCGGAGCTTCTTTTAGACAACATCAGTCTGAAGAACACCATTTTAGGCTCTCATGAGGTGTTGAGACTAATCTGATACTGTATTTTCCCTCCATTTATTGCCTATTAGAGGTAACAAGCACGGTCAAGCAACAGCAGCTCGCTCGTTTTAGAAAATTAGCAAAGCCATGTGTGGCCCGCCGCTTGAGAAGCCGGTGTCATGGAAATCTCTGCTTTGTTTACTTGTGAGACTGTGTGGCTTTTTGCAGAATTTCCTTGTGTTGATCTGCTCTTTTTTTTTTTTGGCACCTTCCCCTTGTGGGCTAGTTCTGTGCGGTGGTAATGGAGGTGAGCGCCGAGAGAGACTGTGAATGGCAAACGGGTTTCCTAATGGGGAAGGAGCAATTGGGAAGAGTTTAGAGAAAATGATTGTGAATGCATCTGTAATTCTGTTTGAACTGCAGAACTAAACTCTTAATTATGTTTTGCAGGATATGAATGATTACTCTCCAGTATTTAGCAAAAAGCTCTACAGGGGAATGGTTGCTCCCGACGCAGTCAAGGGCACCGTTATCACCACCGTTTCGGCTGAGGATCAAGATCCTCCGGTAAGCAAAAAGGTTCTATTAATACTCTGCACCCAAGAGGGAAAAATCTTTAACCCTCATAAGTGACCGAACTCTCCTAACAACAAAGGTGATTATTACGAGTTTCGCAGAGCAGTAACTCATACATTTTTTATGTCAGCCTGTCCTTTGTCGTTCTGGACAGAGGCTGCATTTACAACGATTGTTCCTGAAGCTGGCAGATCAATGATACTGCTCCTTTCTCTCAGGAAGATTTTTGGAAAGCTCTTTATTGGACTTCAGAGTGTAGAGGAATAGGAGGAATAGGCAGGAAGGGAAGCTTTGCCTGTCTTTGGTACAGTTCTGCAGCTTAAAGAGGAGACAAACCCCAACTTTGTAACAGATTGTCGCTGCCTTGATTTTGCAGTCGTTGCGCGTTTCCAGCCTGAGACATCCCAGGGTCATGTGGAACTGTGCAGCTCAGCAGCCAGCCCCACTGGATGTGCAGCATTTGAACCGAGGGCGTTTGTTTTGGGGATAAAGTTTATTTCTGCCCCTGGCTTTTATCGCTGTTCCCTGGTGAAGCACTTGATTGACAGAACTGGGCACATATTTTGGACTTGTTAGCTATTCTGAGGGGTAATACCAATTTTTGTAATCAGAGGTTGATGAACATTGGTGACCAGATGATACACTGAGGACAATAAAAGCCAAAGATGTTCTGCCAGCCAGGTTTAATTTTTAATTGTTAGTGTTTGGCATATTAAGGAGAATAATCCTCCGGGAGGAAGGTTCAGAGAGAACATGCCGTGCACATGAAAAGCTGATGGCAGTGCTTTGACACAAATCAAGGGTAGCTTAGCTAAATATGCTACGTAGTAATTTATTTACCACCAAGGGCAGAAATGTTAAAGCAGCGTTTCTGTAAGGACAGTCCTGCTATCCCCTGTAAAAAGTCCTACCACACAAAGGTAAGCAAATCCCCTGCAGGTGATGGGTATCAGTGGGGTACTGCTGAGCTTGGAGGCATTTAAGGTAGTTTGTAACAGCTGAAGATCTGGACTATGGTTTGTTTAAATTATATGAAAGACAGTAGTGTCATCAAGTAGGTAACGAATAGCAGTAGTTATCAATTAATAGTGCTGCAGAGTATTTAAGGAATGCAGCAGCAGAGGACATAGATGTTATTTGAGCAGTAACCAAAAGAACCGGATGCCTTAATGCTAGTCTTGGACAGTTTGAAGGGGAGCATGAGGAGGCGCTGGTGCCTGATTTGGAGTGCTCTGCTTGCAGGATGGAGCCCGAGGGGTGCGTTAAGCTCCTTCTGTAGAGCACGGGCACATTAGAATAGGCTCCCAACCAGCCAACGTGGTAAGCACAAATCTGCTTAATTAAAAGCAGAATAGTCAGCACACATGTGTTAGACTGATCTGTAGAGGCCAGTGGGAATTTCCAGTGCTTTATTGCCTTAGAGGTGCTTTTAAAAATGCGTAGCCTGGGACCATTCCCTTCGTGGCAGGCACCTACACTCCTCTTCAAAGTCACGTCTGAGTACACTCATAGCCTTTAGCGTGCAGCGGGAGAAGGATGGTGGTGTGGTAGTGCCTGCTCTCATCCCTTTGCATCTGGCTATGTTAGTCTTGCTAGGAAAAGCCTTTTCCATCGGATGTTAGAGGCCTGGGATGCCTTCCTTCCTCTGACCGAAGAATTCAAACCTTTAGCTCTATTTCCATGTAAAATATCTTAACTACCAGGAAAGGCCAGAGTTCCTGGCAAACTTGAGGCATATCTACAGGTGTGTGGGAGCCTTCCAAGCCAGGGAGTTGCTTTAAAGGTAACAAGCTGCAGCACCCATGGACATCAAGGGCCTGCAAGGTGAACCAGACTTGTACCCACATCACCTGGTCCTTTTCTGTTCTTCAACCATTACACCTAAGCCAGGGGATGTATCTCTAGTAGCACTGTAGAAGTCTGAATTGTAGAACTGCCTACTGTGGCCCGTCAGAAGGCTTCGTAAGTGTTCATAATTTTGTGTCCTACCTACACTCTTGCTCCCACCGCATTTTTCCTCTGTGGGACTCTAGTGCTTTGTCTGACCTCCTTCTCTGTTCCTTGCGGCACACCAGGCCTGGCTTCCCACCATCGTGTTTAAAACAGGGGTTTGCAGAAGAAAGAAGGCTTGATCGCTCAAATCTCATAGCTATTTGCTGGAAAACAATTTTAAATTGATTTAAGACTATTTAATTCTACTTTGTGGATGACTTTTACTGTCACGGTTCATGAATGTCTTATTCTTCCATATGTCAGGCACAATAACCTAGTGATTACAGAATGGAAATTGAGATCAAAGTGGGCGAAGTTTCTGGATGGCGTTATAAGTTTGCAAAAGTTATGTTTACATGATATATTGTGCAAAGGCATTAGCTCATTTTGCTAGCATTTCTTCCTGAATAAAGCACTTGTACTGCTGGAGTACTACCACCAAATTAGTAAAGCTTGCCTTCACGTTAGTGGGTCTGAATTGCATTCAGCACTTCAGGGAGATGAGCAGATGCTTCTTCGCTGAAGAAGATCCTCTGTTGCTCTGCCCAGGAATGACTTGGGAACCGTGGAGGTAGGAAACACCGTTTTCCTAAAGAGCTCTCATCCTCAGCAGTTAATAGCAAATAACTCAAAAGGAAACAACTCTCTCTGTATCGCAAGTGAGTGATATCCCTTCGGATCTGCCTGTGGAGGGTAGGGAAAACTGGCTGTTCATGACTGTTCATACTGTGCGAGGTTTTTTGACTGCCACAGTAGAACTCTAAAATATTAAGTTAATTAGTCATAATCCTATGGGCCATCTCTGCCCCTTGCACCGGTACGTATTTGCTCCTAGCTGGTTTATAAGACTGGCCTTTGAGAAAAGCCTGCGGAAGAGGATGTTTAGGACCAATGAAACTGGGTAAGAAGCTGAATTTCTGTTCTGTGGAAATTCCAACGTAAATGGGTTGCTGAGGACAGGGAAAAAAATTATTCATTGGTGCTAGAGAATCACTTTTTAACTTGGTTTGTGTGCAGCTTTTATTTAACAGTATCTGTTGCCTTACAACAAGGTATCTTTGGTGTTGATAAAGTATTTGCGCGTTCTGATGTAAGCTCCATTTCATAATCCCTGGGTTTAATGTGTCTAAATTTTAAAGAATAAGAGATGACTGAGATACTGAATGAAACCAAATAGCTCAGAAACTGATTAGTGTAGATTTATAACAATTCTTAGTCCTGTGGAATCAGCATTTTCTAATGCAGAGTTATTTCCCTTTTTCATTTAAAAAAGAACCCGAACAGATAAATGTAGAAACTGGACACGGATAAGCTTGCGTGCTATTTTGTACAGTGGATGTTGATGGTGATATGAGAATGGGAGAATAGAAACCTGACAAATGTGCTTATGTCTCCCAGATTCTTTTCTTGTGGTTTCCTCATGTATGTGTATGGACTTCTTTTATGTGGTTTTGAGTGGTTTACATTTGAAAGATGGAGGGATGGCTTCTCTGGAGAAATCGATGTACACGCAAGACAGGGAGATCCAAAGCACTGAATGTGGGATCCTGTTTGTTACCGTTGTAACAGGCATAAATGCATGTGACAGTAAGGTTAAGATAATGTTCTTAGAAATCAACTGTTGCGTTTCTTTGATTTTTAAGAAGGCTTAAAAATAAAACTCCCCTTAGGCGGAATATAGTAGCCATAAAAGTTAGCCCCCTATGGAGGAAAGCTTTTAAAATAGTTTTTGAAAGTTGGTATTTTATTTCAAACTAAGGGCTGATGGTTTTTATTTTTAAAATAAAAAAGAAGGTAGAGAAAACTATCAGGTTTCTTTTTCCAGCTGAGACAACCTTTTTAGATGTTTTGTGCTACTGGCAAATCCGTATTTATTTGGATCTGGCTTTGGCATGAAGCGGTGTCACAAAGTATTTCATATGAATTCACCAGATATCATTTTAAAAACCACACAACCTTTTCTCTGTTCAGCAAGAATATCTTCCTCTAAACTTGCCTTAAGGGAAAGACTGTTCTTTGCTATCATCATCGATATTTTAGTTGTTTGTTTGGGGTGTGTTAACCTGATGGAATTTTATTTGCCCAGTACTAATGCATCTATTTTATCAGTTCAGGAGAAGGAAAAAAAAAATGCATACAGCTTTAAAATATGCCTGATTATCAGCAGGGGTCTAGTAAGAGGCAAAATAATTTGAAGTATCCAAGCCTGAATTTTTCTGTTGTCATTTTGCCAGTAATATAGACTATTCCCCTGTCAACATTGAACTCATCTCAGAATAAAAGTCAAGCTGATTTTTTTCATCATCTGCAATAAAAGCTGCTCAGACCTAATCAGCTCTTCAGAGACTGCCCACTATTTTCAGCAAATCCCAACTTCGCTTTGCATTGTCAAATTAATATAGGTGGTCTGAGAATCCAGACTGAAATGCTCGTGGTGCCAGTGGAGTTTGGCTCTCCGTTTCACCCCACGGGCACCATCCTCAGCTCCTTCCTCCTTTGAGCTGCCGGACTGGGGCTGTTCTGGTGTTGCCCTGGTGTTCCTTCTAGTCCCCCACAGCAAAGGTGACAGCAGCAGTGATGGGCCCGCGAGTGGCAGGAAAAAAAAATTCACACCACTGAAGGTCAACCTTAATAAATTGTCATCTGTAGCAAAATATGCAGGTATTTTCCCTACTGTGTTATTTTTGACTGTGGAAGTGCTCATTCAGTGATGTCTCTGAGGAACGATCATGGCTTTGTCTGTGGCTTTTGACTTCTACAGGACAAGTCATTAATATAAATGCAAGCATTAAATGGTCAGTGAGGGTGGCGAGGGTACAAAAAGTAACAGAGCTGAAAGATTGAGAGGTTGGAAGAGACTTGTGACATAGAGTTTTCTGGTCTATGGTAGCAGTGTATTTCCTTAGCAGGTTAGAAACTTACAGCATATAGAGATGGAAGGGCCATGAGTGACTATGATGTGCTCCCAAAACAGCCACAGGGAGTGAGAGTGAGGTTTTACTCGTAAATTAATGAAACGGTACTTCATTTATTGGAGGTGTAGATTAAAGTGTATCTTGTGGCTTTTCCTTAAAAAAAAAACTTCCCCCCATCAAATTGTTTGCAACTCACTGTATCCTTCACATGTGAACGTGTATATGTGAACAAATGAATAGCCGAGTCGGAATGAAGATGTGTAATATTTTGTAATTTAACTATACAAACCTAATGCCTCAAACATTAAGCCATCATCAGAATGTAACTGCTAATAATAGGATTGGTTTGGTTGCAGAAACGCATGGATTTCTGGTTGCTGTTAACAGTTACTAGCTCAAAACAAAAATTATCTGTGCTAGATTTAAATGCTCACAAATTGATATTTCATTAGGTTTTTATTTTGACCTCTGGATTTCAAAGTGGTCAAAAAATCTTGGCCTGAAGGCGTGAGAGATCTCCGATAGTTACTCCTTCAGGTCCTTAGTGAAATGTCAGTTAAAACACAGAAACCGGTGCTTTTCACAAAAGGCTGGAGCAGGATTTGAAGGGCTGTCTTGAGCAAATGTCAGTTTAAGTTCTTACCAGTTTCTCCATTGCTTTCCTTTGTTTCCCAGTTTGAATTCACTTTTTTGCAGTGACTGGGAATACAAATTATGTTTCAGAAGTTACTTTTACATTTGTTTAAAACAATCTAATTTGAAATACCGCTCTGGTCATTGAAATCTGGTAAATTCTGATTTACACGTTTTTCAGGGATACGGTAAATCAGCATATTGTCCTTTGCTTTATCAGAACAGTCCATAGTATGTTTTTCTACAGGTTTAAAATAGTTATATGGTATCTGACTTTCCAGATTTCTTGGTACATCCTGTAGTTGCTCACCCTGTCTCTCCCAGAAGAGTTTACATTTAATTCCAGACACGGTACGTGTAAAGGGTAAGAAAATACTAAGCAGAAAGCAACAAAAACAGGCCAAGGGAGCCAGTGGGAATTACAGTAATAGACTAGAGCCGTGGTTATATGGCTGCCAAGGAAAAGCTTGAGTACATCTTCAGTTCTTTTAAAATAACTGGTATACCTGAGTAAAATCACAATCTTCAGTTTTACAAACATCGGAATTGAAATCGGTGAGAGAGTTGAGCATGCTTTCTCTTCAGCACTCGAATAATCCCTTTAAGGTATAAGGACTCATATATTCAAAATACTGTGTTGTGCAGAGATCTGAAAGCAGAGAGGGAGGTAGCTTTTAGACCAGCTGAGAGAAGCTGTAGCATTGATGGGGGGGATAATGGTGAGGAAGCAGACGGGTGAGGCATCGCAGCCACTGGTCAAACTGAGCTCCAAGGAGAGCAACACTGGGTTTGGGGCTGCGCTGTGTACGTAGGAATCAGCAGAGACAATCGTGTGTCGAGGGTTTCCCTCATACCGTCTTGAGTTTTCTTTCCAGAAATGTTTTGTCCAGCTGGAGCTTAAGGGCTTTGTCTATTTAACCGGGGCTCCTTGGTATCTGGGAGTGGGTTCGTTTAGGCTCTTGGACATCGTGGTCAAGCATCATGTTCAGGAGAGCTCTGGAGCCCTGTGCAGTGAAGCTGTGCCTCCAAAATGCCCTCGGACTTCCCGAGCACCGGCTGTGCAGAGTCGCTCAGGCAGGCTCTGCTGTCCTATGGCTGCCAAAGTGGCTCCGGTGAGTCCCAGATGGGTTTGCCCTGCTGTGTACAGTGTAAACGGGTGTATCGGTAATCCCAGACAGAAATACGATAAAACTAAGTGAGAGGGATGATTTTTTCCACTGTAAACTGCTGCTTTCTTTCCTTTTCCATTGACCCAATTTAATTTCCCCACTGACTCCTTTGTGTTGAAGACAGTGGTGTGACCAAAAGACAAAGTCAAAAACGGTGAAAGGTGCAAGCAGGTATCCGTCCGGTGTGAGGTGCGTAACTTTGCAAGGGTCTCGTGTGCCTGGGAAACCACGGAAACGCTGCATCTCTGATGGAGGTGCCAGAGAAATGTTTTTAGCAGCTAAGGTAGATACAATAATATCCTATATCTAAATATTTATTTTGAAGTGCTGCTTTGCTGTAGCTAACACAAATGTTCCCAGCGTTGGTTTCTCTCAGAGATATTTTCAAGTCTTCGCAGGGAGAGATACCTCAAGTCCCCAAAGCCTGGACGAAGTCAGTGTCCGACTCTCTCATCAACACTTCTGAACTTATTAGCAGAGTCTTTAGTATAGAATCACAGAATGGTTTGGGTNGTTGGGACTCCAGAGCTGGACACGGGGCTCGTGGGGAGTATCCCCAACCAGCATCTATTGCTATCTATTGTTTGGGCAAACAGATGATCCTTTGTAGCTGAAGAAATCTGAGGCCGGTATCAGGGTTGGTGCAGATGCGTAAATCCCTCAATTAAACATGGGTCAGGGGCCTCAGGACGGTTGATAGTAGTTCTCCTCTCAGTGCTCAGTTTGAATGGCAGGTGGCCTGCCCGAAAGCCGAGTTCATAAAATGCTTCAAGAGCGGCAAGTGAAAAGGTGTGGGACCGGTGTCTCGACCCTGCTTGGGCCTTCTGGGTGAGTCCTGGCTTCTGCACTTGGCAGCGGTACGGACACCCAGCTGGAACTCCTTCTGAACTGCTTTCCTTTTGCTGCTCTTCCATTCGCCGGCTCGGGTTTTGATTTAATTCAAACTAAAAAAAAAATGCTAAACCACATGGTACGTGGCCGTGAAAAAAAAGGCACGGTCTCTTTGTTTCCTACGCAAACTGACGTATACTCTGAATTAAAATCACAGGGACAGTCACTTCGGGAGCAAGAGAAAAGACTCCTGTGGCTCTGCAGAACGATCGAACCAAATGCACAGCAGATCGGTGGTTTGCCTTGAAACTGTAGAGGTCAAGCTTGATCGGTCTCAAGACTGGGAAGGTTTTGGTGGCAAGAAAGAGCTTTAAACCTGGTTTACTTCCTGTTACGCAGCAAAATTTACAAATCTGTGTGTGAAATGAGACAATTGCACGGGGAGGGATTTGAACGGTGGTTGCTTCTTTGCCCCGGGGAAGGGGCTCCCTGTGCACCAGCAGGTGTGTACAGATGGCACCTGGGCCATCCAGGGACACAAGATCATCCTTGGAGAGGGGAGGAGTCTCCTTTATTGTCAGCAGTTTGTGCTTTATTGAAGTGGCGTGGTGATGAAAGACGCCCGCTGATTATGACTGTGTTCTCAGAGCTCTTAGTCCTCCAAATGTTTTGAAAGGAGAGCGCCATGAGCTATTTGGTAGATGCTTCGTTTGCTCACTTTGTTTATCAGAAGGTGAATATTCCCAGGACTGATATAACTTGAGGTATTTGCTTTTCCTGTCTATGCCTTTTTTTGCATGGTTTATTGCTGTAAAAGCTGGAGTATTTCTTCCGTGAGCAATTCCCCCGCATATTCTGATTTTGTTGATTTGAAATGTCAATAGAAGCAGGTGCAGCACACTAATTTTAACGAGCAGCCGGCTTCCAGAGCTCCAGAACATCCAGTTTAATGGTTTATCCAATCTCTTCACACCTTGTAAGGTTTTTGTTCAATGGAGCCCTTTTGTCAAATTGAGAGTAATTGTCCTGATTGTTTTACAGCCACCCACTAAAAGTAAGATGCTCACAGATATTTAATTAGAGACTTCACCGATATTTAATTGGAGATAAAAGCATTTTCAGGCAGTTCAGGACTTGATCTTTTAAAACCTATTACTGTTGGATTTCATAGTGTCTGCTGGAGATTTGTATACGGCAAACATGCTGCAAATTCCACGAGCTCCTAAAGTAATTTAATCTCATCGCTTTAAAAGTTCGTGTTCTTTTTGTGTTCAGCTTGTTACAGTTAAGAATTCAGGATTTCCAGATTTAGTAATTCAGAATTTCAGGCCCTCTTGATGAGTTACATACGAAAGAATAAAATGAGTCAAATGCTAGAGCTTATATAAATTAATTTAGGGTGAATGTACATGAGCGCACCATTCACAACTTACAGCTGGTGTAAGACCCACCAAAATCATTCCACTACTCCCTGGTCTGACCCGTCTTTCCTGATTACTTTACTTCGAGCATGTCACAAAGAACATGTGCAGCTACCTGTAAATTTGGGGAGGCTTTCCAATTTTTTTTCATAGAATTAACTTTACTAAATTTGCCGTAGTGAACTCCTGCCAATGCAAATCATTCGGATTTGCATTGAAACCTACAGATGGAGATAACTTATTGAACTCCTTACCAGTTTCACATTTCATCTATAGTACCCTCAGAAGTTTTCTGACTTCAGTCAGGAAGTGGACTTGGCAAATAAGTCTGTATTCATGGTGCTGCTATTCCAAACTAGTAAAATCCAGATCATTTACCACATGCTCATCTGGGATCTTCATGAGTAGACCGCAAATGAAAGTGAAACGCAGTTTTTCCCTGCTCTTTTTAGGGACAAAACGTCCTGGGTTTGTACCGCTGTTACTCATTTGGATAGAGGAAGTAACGGTTCCTAGCTTCCTTTTGAATTGCTTGCAGAGAGATACGTGAAAACCTACAGAAGTTGTTGTTGTGTTAGAGGGCTCACCATTTCTCCTGGCTTTATCGCATCCCGGTTTCTCTGCGGCCCGTCTGTGCCGGTTGAGAGTTATCTCAGGGGCGCAGATGTGCCGCCTCCACCGCCTCTTTGCCCGGGGCCTTCCTGTGCAGCCTCACCATCTCCTGGAAACGCCGGGGCTGTTTTCCTGCCTGTCGGCTATGTCACAAATGAATGGCGTTTCCCCAGAGCAAAGGGAAACTTGAGGAATTATGCGGCAATAAATAATTGCAGCTGGATGGGCTTTAGATCTAACTTTCATATTAGGCTTCAACTCCTGGAAAAACTTTGGTTTGCAAGAATGAGCTGGTTCCTGCCAAATACAATCCTTGCTCTGTGGTTTATTTCAGAGTATTATCTGCTATATTCGAGTTTTGCTGTAGACATAGGAATGCAGCTAAATTAATTTAGAACAGAGGCGAAAGATGATTAATATTTGAGATAATTAAAACTTGCTTCCAAATAGATTTCCCTGGGAAATCTCTCTGGAGATTTTTCTAATTACGTTGGTGCCAAAATACAGTAAATAAAAAATAAATCTCTGTTTTGTTACTTTCAGAAATGACAGGGAAAAAAGTGTACTTGATAGTCATATCAGGAACAATAACCTGATGAGATTTTTGTTTATTTAATAACGAATTACCTGGTGTGTGCAGGTTTAATGATGATGATAGCTTTTCGTCTTCCAAGCAAATGTGAGGACCATTACTCTGAAACCAAATAGAGTGGGTTTCAGCAGGCAATTTCCTCTTAATTACAACGTTGAAGAAAAATGACTGAATCGGAGAATGCCAGAGGGAAAGTTGTATAATCACCTCTGTTATGCTGTGATCTCTGAAATTTCCCATGTTTTCAAGGATCTGCACTTGTTAGTGTGCACGGCCTTGTGCTTTTAACTCTTAACGTGGCCTTTCATAGATTAATTCACTGAACAGTAGAATGATATGGCAGCCCCAGTTCTTGAATTATTCAAGGTGCTGCCTTGCTGGCGGCACTGGGGCGGTGTACTGGCCAATAAACCTTTCCTGGGCTGGATTTCCTCGGAGGGCTGGAAGAGGCAATGGCCTCGTGGCTGCTGTAGTGGCCGTCATCCAGCGGAGCAGCCGTGCACGTCTCCCTGCAAACTCTGCGAGTGCCCGGCTTCCATCCAGCCCTGGCTCCCTTCTCCTTAGGCGCAAGGTGCTACCTGCGCGGGGTTTGGTGGGGAGGAGGGCTCAGGTGGCCTGGCTGCCTTGTCCTTCGTCTTACTCTTTTGGTATTAGACTTGTCCTTTTAACAGCTGTAAAATTGATACCACCAATTAAATTCTTAGGAGCTACCTGTAGTTTTTAATTCAAATAAATATTCTTGGCTGAAGGGTCCCTGTTCTCACATTGAGGTATGGTTAATTCATTGAACAATCCTACTGCTCATCACAACTTACCGTGGCAAAATGCGACACCGTGTTCAACGGCTCTGCAGCGTGCACTCGCATGGTGTGAAATACCTGTGCCGAATCCCCTCCAGTAAAGCTTTTAGTTTAGACTGTGTATTTTGACTGAGCGTTTCAGTGCACTTTTGTCGCATCAACAAAATGTTGCTATGATTTAGCGAGCTTAAGCCGCTTTTGCAGCTGTTTCTATTACTGTTTACAAAAGTAAATTTAATGTTTCCTTGTAGTTAGTAGCTGACATGGTACATTGAATATATTTTCAATAACAACAAAGCTGCTTTGTACTACATTATTGTATACAGATGAAAATCGCCAATTTGCTATTAATGGAACTGCGGGCTCTCGTATTTTATCTGTTTGAATACAATGGAAAGGTCAAAACTGAGGTCTAGACTCAGAAGCAGTAAGAAACTGAAATCATACTGATGATAGGGCCTGAGTTTCTAAGTGCCTCTCTGAATCTGCTCCTAAATATATTTCACGAATAACCCAGTCTGAGTTTTGTGAAGCGTCCCAGGTGCCTACATATCCAGGTAACACAGACTTTGGTCTGCTGAAATTCAGACACCACTGTGCAAAAAAACCCTTTATTTGCTTTAAACGCTTTCTTTGACCCCCTTTTTTCTCACAGTTCTTTGGTACGTAGTTTATATTTAAGGTTTCACTGCTTTAATGATTTGCTGCAACGTCACCTGTTAATCTTTGAAAACAGTGGATTCCTGTCGGTACCAGTCAGGGGGCACTCACTGGGAATGGAAGTAACCTGTTGAACCGTAACGTCTCCCAGACATCCTCTGTAACTGGTCGAGGGCACAACTCATCTCACCCGAGAAGAGCTTGGGTGATTCCTGCCAGGAGCGTCTGCTGCTTTTAAGTTAGATGAGTGCCAGGAACCATCCTGCCGCTACCGGAGAAGCTCCTCCGGACGCACGCGGGAAAGCGGCTGCTGCAGCAGGGCCTGGGATTCCACCGGGGAACGGTGGGACCGTGGGCATCCTAGGGACAAGCGTTGCCACCCATTCTGCTTTTTGGGACTGATAGAGGTCAGCACAAGCTGCCGGAGCCCTCCCATCTCTGACGTGGGAGCTGTGCTTACAGGCATGATGTTATTCCACATCCTCGGAAGGTCCTTGGAGGGTGTCTGCTGCAATTCCATCATTGGAATATAATGGATACTTGAAGAGACTTTATTCTTCACAAGAAATGTTATTTATTTAGGCAGTTAGTGTTAAAAGAGTTAAATAAATAGCCTTCTATTAGAAAATGCTGAGTTACTGATCTGAAAACCTCATCTATTATACCCTCTGGCAAGGCCTCTTCTGATTCCCCTTTTAATTTGGTATTTTGGGGTGGATATGGACACAGACAATTTCTGACATGTGCATGGGCTGTCTGTGTTTGTTCCTTGTCACTGGAACAGGATTTGAACAGTGGGAGGGTTCATTACAGGGCTGCTTAAAAAAACCTGCACAGCTCAGCCACAGAAAGAGCATTGTGTTGGAGTATGTTTGGAAGTGGGTTCCAAACACGTAATCTCTGTGTTCTGCTACTTAGAGAGGAGGATTTTGAAATGTGGTAGTTCTTCAGCACTTGGTTTTGGTGAAAAGTGAAGCCTTCAGATGCTGCTGCTTGACTCCGATGGCTGCGTGGTGGGTTTGCCCAGGAAACACGCTCCTGTTTTCATCTCGTTTCCTCTAAAAGAGAAGCGTGGGAGCGTCACACAGGCTGCACTGTCCTCTACGCGCAGAACTATAGTCTGTCTCTTCAGAAAATAACGCAACGCACGTATTCCCATCTTCAGCAACAAGACACTGTAACTTTCAGGACAAGCTGAATAAGTGTTGGAGATTTGAGTGTATTTAGAAGTTTCTTGAACTTCAAAGGAGGTTTTATAATATGTTAAAACATTGTTGAGAAACCAACCTTAAGCCCTGTCCATCTTCTGTCATTTAAAAACATCAGTAGTTATTAAACAGCCCACTGGTTCTGTCTGTATTTCCGTAGATGGGTTTTTCAGCTCTCTTCTTTCCAAACCTCTGGTCATTTTTCTTACTGGACCTCTCGGATGTCACTGTAAGGTATTTTGGGGGGCAGCAGGGGGGCTGCTTACTAACCAACCCGGTTCTGAGCAAGGCAAAAGTGTTGTTTGTGGTGGTCTGTTTAGCAATATTGCACTTAAATCCTGTAATAACTTCACGATTAGTGTAAAGAGACAGAAGTATGTAAGTTGCTTTGGTTTTTCCCTACAGGGCACACCAGCAAGTCGAGTCCGATACAAAGTCGACGTTGTCCAGTTCCCTTATAGTGCCAGCATTTTTGACGTGGAGGAAAACTTGGGACGTGTAGTAACCCGAGTAAACCTCAATGAAGAGCCAAGTACGGTGTTCAAGGTATGAACTCATATAGCTGTACATTGTCAGTAGCTGTTGCCTGCATTTGGTAGAATTCCTTTTCCCTTTGTGTTTCTCTGTGTTGCTTTATATTGCATAGAAATATGTGAAATTTTTTGTTTGGTTGGTTGCTTCTTTAATTTCTTCCTGGCACATTTCATGCCTTTTTGATTTCAGCAATATCTTGAATGGATGTGATTACGGCTGGTACAAGGGCAGGAGAAACAGGGAGGCAGCTAAAACAAACCTTAGTTTTTGGAAGTTACCTTGCTGATCGCCTTGGTTTTAGTGGGGCTGTCAGTGTAGCAATTTTATCCAAATTTTGTAAGAATGGCAAGAAATCGTTTCAAGGAAGTTACTGCGCAGTTGGATAGTTTGGGACTTTCTCGTCACAAGTGCTATAATGTAAAACAGTAGCTTTAAAGAGACTTATTATTGTTGTTGTTGCTGAAGAGTCTCAAGTGTCATTAATGTGGGGTAAGTTACGATTCTAATGAAAATCATTGGGACAGATCTCCTTTCTGAAGTCCGTGAGTGGAGGGGGTAGTTAAAAATTAAAATTCAAGTGTGTCACTAGGGAAAAAAAGAAAGTATCTGTAATTTGTGGGTGTTTATGTGTAATTTCCCTGCTTGGAAACAGCCAACCTTCTGTATGCTCGTTAAGGTGCATAATTACTTTGTGTGGCTGTTTTCTGAAGCTGTGACCTGCACGTGGACATGGAGCTGCATTTCTATGGGAAGACAGCTCTGTATTAGGGCAGACTAATGGTAAATTCAGCAGAGCAATATCCTTCGGAAAATACAGGTGCTTAGGGAAGAAGCACAGACAGGACTCCAGAAATCAGTGATGTGGAGACTTTGAGCTAGTATTTGCGGCTAGACCGTTGGGCTTGTATCTGTCGCCGAATCTTCTGTGAATTTTTCCAGTCAATTTTTAACCTGCTCATACTTTCTGCAATTATGATATTTTACACTGATGAGTTCCTTATTATATTGGCTGAAAAATTGCCTTCTTTTGTTTTAAGCTGTCTCTTCACCGACCTGTTCTGAGAGTAGCTTGGACTAGCAGAAATGAGTTGAAATCCCTGTGCTAGAATGAGGTGCTGACCTGCTCCATTTAGTGACCTCTTGAAATAAGGATAGATTTAGAGCAATAGGAAACTGGGAAACTGTCCATTACTCCATCTTCAGTGGGCTGGTCTCTCGTCCTTTTGCTACCAGATAAGCTTACCTTCATATGAAAGCTGAAAACGGGTGAACCTTTTTGTTGCAGCAGAAAAGCACAGATTAAATAAGCAAATAGACATCAGTAAAAATCAGATAATTGAAAGTTTTATAATAGGCACCTTTGGAGTAGGTCTTCTGGTCTTGTCCATATTGTAGCATACAGAGGTTCTCTTTTCTTAAGAGAGTTTTTTTTGGAGGGGAGGTAATGTTAATTTTTTCGTTTTGATATCAGACCTCGGTTTTAGATACTAGTGTCAGCAACACAGAATTCTTACCTAACTTTTTCTGGTTTTGTTTTTTTTTTTTTTTTTTTCCTTGGGAGTTGTAGGTGGTTTTTCAATAAAAAAAAATGTAAATGTAGAAGTGGACCATATACCGTTAAAGAAGTTGAAATTGATTCTGGAGTTCTGAGTAAGCACTGTGCGTGGTTAGGTGTGAAGGGAATCCCCTGAAAAAAGTACCTGAGGCTGGCAGTGCGTTTTGCAGAGGTATTTGTAGAAGACTGTTGTATTGGAAATGCAGTTTCATGTGTTTCTGTACGTTTTCTAGCAGATGGTTCAACTTGTGGATGGCTGTTGCCTTTTTCCTCTGTTTGGTTCTTACACAATGTATGGTTTGCAGTGAAAGAAAATCTCATCTGACTTGTTAGAGCCTAAAAATACAAGAGGTATTGTTGCAATTCAACATAAAAAATGCTCTTGCCTATACTGAGAGAGTGATTTTCTGTATCTTTTATAGCTAGTGGTCATCGCATACGATGATGGGGATCCTGTGAAGTTCAACACCACTACCGTAGAAATTGCTGTACTGCAGCCCTCAGTAATTCCACGGTTTACGCAGGATGAATACAGGTAAAGCATTTATTCATTCACATTATAACTGTTATTTTTTAGGTTGAAATAAGTTCCTCTTTGAATGCTAGTCTGAGAAACGTGAGCTACAAAAATACTCTATTGAAAATGTGGAAGTGCTTCCCCTGCATGTACCTCAACTTGTGTTCCTTCAGCTCTTCGCTTTGGCTCAGGGAAGGAAATAAGACACAAAAAATTAGGATTGAAACAAAGCACCAAAAATCTTGTGTACTTAGGGCTGGTAATGTATTTACTGATGTTAACTCTTCTTTAGAAGAATTGGATGCTGCTCTGAGGAGAGAGCAGTCAGCGCTCGAGTCCACCGTAAGTATGACTGTGAAGTGATAGGCAGGACTTTTTCACAGCGCTCCTGTTTGACAAAGTGAGGGTGGCAAAATCCTTCAGAGCTGCTTCTTTCTCCTAGAAATAAGGTAAATAAAATTTCTCTTAGAATAACAAGTTATTTGGCAGCCAGCCATTCGCTAGTAGTATCCGATGGTGGTGTCTTAACAGGTTATCTCCAGCTGAAAAGATCTGTAGGTGACAATGACAGTGAGGAGAGGTTGCTTTGAAATTATCCTCTCAGAAGCAGTTTAAAATGTCAGTCATGTGGATAAACAAAAAAAAATCTGTGCATTGAAATTGTAGCTGGGATCACCGGGCCTCTAGGTTAAGTTTCCGGCGCTCTGCTTGAGTGTGTTTTGATTCCATACACCAGCCATGCGGGACATGAGCAGGTTCAGACTTGACGTCTTTGAGGTTAGAAGGTCAGATGATAGTTATTACTATTACAGAGTCATGGTCTGATAAGGTTTACCCTCTGACAATTTAATAAAATCAAGCCCATTTTCTTAAGTAAAAAAAAAAAAAAGATGATACAGAGGCTGATGAGTTTGTTAAATTTTGTTGCACAGAATTAGTTCATAAATGGTTTCTGCTCTGTGTGTAGTAATAGGAAGTAACAGCATCGATGCACACAGCCTCCCAATATCAAGAAGTTACAGCCCTGATGCAATACTTGCTCTTGATTCAAATGGAGCGACATCATCAGTATCGCAAGATAATGAGGTCTGTACAAGTATGTTCAAAACAAAGTGCTGCGGGAAATCAGAAATTGGAGGGAATGTTAACTGGCCTCAGTAGGGCCTAACGAGAGGACTTGCTCAGTTACAAATTCACGATGTGCATTCTGGTTTTCCTCATGATTAGGGTGTTAGCATTTTGAAGGAATGCCTTACAGAAAATGAAAAATGGCAAAATACTAATTTTTTATTTAAAGTTGAAACAGAAATATGAAATCTGAAGGAATAGTGCAAAATAATAAATTTTGTATTTAATAATAGTGCAACTGATAATTCTTGGCGGAAGGAATTCACTTGAGAGAGATTATTCCTGCTGCTCCCTCTGTTTTATTAGATATCTTCAAATGCATGAAGAGTAGTTTGGGTAATGTAGCAAAAGGTAGACCTTTAAATAAAGATATTTCCATTTGTTTCTGTAATGTCAGCTATGGTGGGAAAGCGTGCACTCTCTGGATAATATTTGAAGCCTTTCTGTAATAGACACAACCTTCTGTGTTACTGTTTTCAGGAAAAAAGCCAACAGGTCCTATATACGCAGCTGTGAGAAAAAAGCCAATGTTTATCTCTGTTTAACAGAAGGACATGAAAATGTGGTACTCTAAGGCTTTCCCAAGATACTCCACATTTTGGGTAGATGACCAAAGGTAATTTACCCAGCCTCGGGAGCCAGCCAGGGGCTCGCTGCTAGGGCCATCCTTGGGAGTGCGCTTTGTTTCCGTTTTCTTTTATAACTTTCTTCAGAATGACCTTCACCTTCAAGGAGCTTGTCTTTTGAGTCTTGCCTGGGGACAGATGCGATCCCTTAGCAGCGTGACACGCTCTGGGCCGTCCATTGTTTTGGGAGAAGCCCACAGTGCTGGAGCAGATCCAGGCTGAGGCGTGCTGAGGGCACGCTGCGCTCCAGCCCTGCGAGGTGAAAGATGGATCTTGCAGCTCCCACCTCGACCAGCACAGTTTGCAGGGCTGGAGAGGAGACTTCAGCGTTCAGGAGCACAGGCAGAGTTTGCATTGCCTTCTGAAAAGCGAATTGAGCTCACACTTCCTGAGGCCGCTTTATTTATGGAAACTTTATTCCACCACAATGGAGAAAGCCTAGAGTGAAAAGTGGCTCATATCCCCTAACACCCTTAGATGCCAACTGAATAACTCGTGTTACCTTGTCCTCATCAGGATTAGCGGAATAGCCTCGTCTCTTTTTCCGAAGAAACAGTGCTGCTCCCCTCTTGGTAAATTCATTGATGCACACCGTCGCCAAAAACCCTCTTAAAATCTTTTGGGGGCAGCAAAGGCAGTTACTCATTTTCTTCAAGATCAGAAATTAAATGAAAACAACCCTAAAACTTTCTGATTTTGGTTCTGAGCCTCTCAGACATTTTGGAGCAGGACTAGTTTTGATTCCTAAGGTTTTTCAGGGATTGTCACACGCTGCAAACTGCACTTCGTGTTTCTTTTCTTGACAGTGACGTGAGCCGAAACTGGCAGGTTTCATATAACTTCATTTTTCAGGTGACATAGTATATCTTCAGGGTAAATGTCAACGTGGAGTAATGGTGCTGCTTGCAAAATGATGAACTGTTGAATGTGGATACTAGAATTTCTGCGGAATTGAGAATTAGTGGCTTTAGAGTGGATTAGTATTGATCTTTGCCCGCATAATTATCATAATCTGGATGATTCCCGCAGTTTTTTTCTCACCGTTTTACAAACTTCATTTCTGCGTGTTTATAAAAAGGTCACAGTTGAGCAGTTTTACAGAATCCAGCTGCCTGCGCCGTTGCAGCGTGTATTACAAATCGGAAATAAAGACAAAAAATAGGAAAGCGGGGGCCAGATGGCACCATCAGAAGGGCCCAGCCGCGGCAGGCAGACAGGGAGATGAAAGCGCGGTTCTGCCGTGAGCCCTGGGGCTGGCAGCTCCCCGCTCGCTCAGAAGGACGCCAGCGCATCGGGGTCTCTCCTTGCAGTCCTGTCCGGGCTCCGGCAGGCTTCCATTGATGAGTATCCGTGTCTTAAAGTGACTGCCACAGGAGGCAGCAGTCAAGTAGATGAGAGTCAGAGATTTGCGTTTTATTCACTGGCTCTCCCTCTGCATTATCCCGTAATTTGGGGCAAATTAATTAGCCTCTTCCTCTCCCTCCCCCCTATCCCCGCCCTCCCCACCTTCTTTCTTTGGATTGTAAATTATGCTGGAGACTTCTAAATGCTGCTGCGCTATACATATAAAACAGCAAAGGGAAGCTAAGGGCTCCGAGAAGTGTAAAATGCAACATGGAGCCGTTATTTTATGCCGAGTGATATAGTTCCTTCCTAACGACTGAGATAGACGACCACAAAAGTACATCAGAAAGATATCCGCTGCAACCAGCCAGCTCTTCTGGTGGGAGCTAGCGCGTCATGGCCAGGCGTCCCAGCGGCCGGGGTCAGCGTGCTCTGGGACGTGCCTCCTCCCCGCGCTCACAGCCTGTTGGGAGCAGAGCAGCCTCAGCCAGCAGCTCTGCAGGATCTGGGCCAGCAGCTTGTGAAGATGCCACCTGAGGGGCTCGCAGGCCGTTCGCGTACCCAGCGAGGGCCAGGTGACCCATGCCTAGCGCTCCTCGAGCGTGACCGTCTTCTGGGCACACTGGTACGCTGCAACTCTCACGCATCTCTCTCTTGTGCAGCCTTAGATGGGAGCCGAACTGCCTTCCCCACACTTCAGCTGGCCCTGCCGGTACTCCTGTGCTCCTGGCCTGGACCGTCCCTGTGAAGCCGCAGAGTTTGCCTGCGTTAGCAGTGTCCATCCTTCTCTATTTCCATCCTTGTCGTGGATATTAAATACGTCCTCGAGAGAGCTGACAGCAGCAGTGCCTGCTAAGCAAAGTGTTTTCCAAACCAAGCGTTGTTTGCTCGTTCCACAAAAACGCAAAGTGTGAAGAGGCAAAAAAGCAAAAAGAATCAAAGGCTTATAACATGCAGACATTTAATTGTAGATGACGAGTCCACCTCTGAGCCCGCTTGACCTTTTGCTGCCAGGGAAGGAGGCTGCGGGTGCTGCTCTTCTCACTGCATCTCCCCGCGGGGTGCTCGGCAGTCGGTCAGGCTTGGCTGGTTCTGCAGAGCGCCGACGGCGGAAGGAGGCGCGTCTCCGAACCCGCCGCGCAGGGAGCTCGGCAGCAGCGCTCGGACAAGGCCCGAGCTGCCGCTTCCACCACCCCCCGCCAGCCAAAGCGACAGCCCCGAGAGCAGAGCCCTGGGGGTGCCGGGCACAGCAGGGGGATGGCAAAAGGGAGGTGGGCACACGGCGCGTGAGACTTTCTGCGTCGCTGCCCAAAACAGGCCGTGGCTGTTCGCAGAGTTTATCAAGTTTTTTAATGCTGACTTTGATCTCATTCTGCTTAGAGCTGGCGAAACAGCCACGTCTCCGGCAATAAATCACTTGCCTGGGAAAAGCAGATCAGCAGGTTTGAGTGCTCCCTCCCCAAGATATTATTTTTCTTGTCCCCACGGCTCCACCCAGATCAGCCCTTGATTGAACTCCAGAGCAAGTAATTGATCCAGAAGTTTCCACTCCTTCCAAACAGGTAATGGCAGCCCTTTCGTTTCTTAATTAACAGATCATAATTAGTAGCGCTTATGAACAGTGAAGACCAGAGGTGAAGTGAACCTCAGATGAATATAAAGAGATTATTTATATCTATTTTTTTTGCAAGCCTGTCCCCTTTAGGAGTAAGTTCTCATTTTAAAAAAGTAAAAGTTCAAAGGGACTTGGGATCTTTTTCTTGTTTTGTTAATTAATAAATATCACATCCTCTGCAACGAGAAGGTCATTGCTAATAGCAGTGTGCTGCTGTAGCAGGAAATGAAATGTTAACTGAAAGCAGTGTCATTGGTTCCTAATTATTGCCTGTGGGCACATTAAACAGGTGCTCGGCCATTTCAGAGCAGAAGAAGGAAAATACTGGAAACTTTTAGCTTCTGTTCGGATTGCATTATAGGTCCCCGACCTGTTTGAAAATACGTGTCCAGTTGTAGGGTAATCTGAAGTTCGGTTCCAATTTATCAGGAAAAATGTGAAGTTGCAAATTTGAGGATATTGCTTGATGTAAATGGAGTGTGGCCTTTTATTTTCCTGCTTGCAGCAACACTCTGCTGTGAAAATGTGGTCTGGTTCAAAAAGGAGATTTTGCGGCATGTGGACCTCTCGCCCGCTCAGCAGAAGATAACGATGTAATGTTTTCCACTTAATTAAACCCATCAACACTGTAGGCAGATATCATCCAAGCAAATAGCTATGTATCATCGGATTTCACAGAGCAAAATTCTGGAGGTGTATCGGGACTCAATTGGAAGTGTTATTCCAAGCGGCTGTTCCCAGTTCTCTGGTTTCCTGCTGTTCAGTCAGACAGTTATTCTCACTGGGAAAGGGGGAATCCTGCACTGAGGGGGTGGGGAGCATTTCGTGTTTGAAATCTCTCTGATTCGATGCCTCCTTCAAAAAGGTGCCGTTTGGTACAGAACGGCATCCACAATGTTGGGAACAGCTGAGGCCTGATAGAAGCAACTGTGCTTTTCTTATCGGGAATATCCTACTGACTCAGTCCTTCTTTACAGTGCAGGAGAGAAAAAGACATGGGTTAAGAGAAAGGAGTTATTCCAGGGAGAGAGAAGGGTGAATCTGTGCATGTCTTAAAACATCAGGAATTATAAGTTCCCTTCAGAAATGAGGACAGCAGCTGAGAGTGTCCTTTGTTCAAACCAAGAGCAGGATGGGGGGAAATCCCAACCATGTACACCGGGGGTTTGGAGGGGAAGGGAACACCTTTGGGCTGTGGGCAACAGTGAGGTTTCCAGCACTGTTTTCTTACTGACTGACTGACTTGTCTCTGACGTCTTGCTTTGAGAAGGAATTTGAGAAGTCATGACTTGTTTCCTGTAAGTGAAATGGTACTATTCAGGGAATCAGGATGCTTCCTAAATGGAACCGTGTCCCAGAGTGGCAGGATATAAATTTCTGCCTTCGTTGCAGTTGGGTTTTCATCAGGCAGCTCGTGATCTGTATGTCTTTAAGCCCCTGTTGACTTACGTTTTCTTTTTTCTTTCCTGTTAGAGCTCACTGCCGTTTTAACTAGTGCTCAATTTTGAGCACCCATTTGAATAATCCTTTTCCCAGGATATCCAAGTCTTAGCGCTGCTTCTCCCGCCTCTCCCATAATGGAATTTGTATTTACATTTTATGAATGAAAGACATGAAAAAGAGTGAAGTACCATTAGCAACATTTTTGATGCAGCATTTCCGAGTTGAGAGGGAAAAATAATCAATATTTTCCTCAAACTGAAGCTTGAGGAATGATGCATAGGTTCCGACATGCATTTTTAAGTCAGTGGCAGCTTGGCTTGAGGAAAATATGTGTGATTTTGCCTTTGGAATTGATGTTTTATGGTGGTATTCTCCCTGCTACTTATTTTGGCTTTGTAATAAAAAATAAGGAAGCATATGGTTTATAAATGTTAGGGAATTAAAGCATAGATTGCCATGGAAAAATTAGTGCGTGAATTAGCAGATGATTGCAGTGTAGTAGAAGGATCACCTTATTTTTCTGGTTTTCCTTGTTCTAGGAGTGCTACACTGCATTTTATTGAAATCATCATCATCTTCTTACCAAATGAAAAGGAAACTCTAATTTTATGTATTTTTTTTTTTCAATGAAATCTTACAGCGAAATGAGTCTAGCTGCACGCTACCTGGTTATAGGAGAAGAGGTAAGCACGGGGTCCAGCTCCGTGTGGGGAAGCTGCCTTGTTGTGCTGGGGCAGAGCTCTCAACACCGTGTTGCGGTTTAATGAAATATAGAACTGCGTCACTCTGGGAATGTGAATCTAGAATCCAAATAATACACAAATGTAGTATTAAACTCTATCGGCAGTGTATTATGAGAATGCAAAGCCACGGCATTACCCTTCGTCTTAGAACTGATCCTATCCATGCCCATCCATCTGACTGGTTCCAGTTCGGGAATGTGGCCTAAGTTGTGCTTAATGGGAATTTTTCTTTTTTCCTTTTTTTGCTTCTCTAGTGATCCTGACAGAAATTTTCATGTCTTCATGTCCTTGCCTTTAATTTGGGAAGATTGGTGGGATCACACAAATGTATTATGCCCGATGACAGGGAGATTACGGCAACAAAATTTGACATCTGGTTTGAAAGATAATAGTTTATGACAAGGCCTCACTGTAACAACATCCAGGCTCCCTTGTCATCTGTTTTAGAGATAAATACCATGAAAAGGTCAGAATGTCTAGGACCAACTTGAGAATTGGGACAGAATGTGAGGATTTTAAGTACGGTGAGGAATACATCGTCCTTTTCAGGACACTTTGAAGATTAACTGGTTGAAAAATACATCTAATTAAGAAGAACATGTTCTTTTCCAGGAAAAAAAAAAAAAAAGAATCACTGTCTTTGTCAAACCGTTCAGATTGTTACAGTTGCACGTATGGGAAACTGAAAATTTGAAAAATTGATCAATTATTGCTCTAAAACGTGGCTACGTCCTCCTTTTTTTGAGCAAGGACAGGAAGCCAAAAATAGTTGGCTGTGTCAGTGAAAAGACTAAAAGAGCTGCTAAACGATATTTATTTCTTGCTTCTTTCTTTACTTTTTGTTTTGCTACACCAGTTACAAACTTGTAGCTTTTTTTTCCACAATTTCAAAAACTCAGCTGTGTAACCAGACCAATTTAAGCGTGTCTGTTTGCAGAGCTTTTATTAGCAATTCTATTGTCCGTGTAACTTCACTGTTAGCTCGCCTCATTTTAGACTCGAGTGCTCTGCCTACACTTGACTTTTCTGCAGAAAAATATATAAATTCAGTCGGTTTTAATGGTTTGCGTAGCTTCTCTTTAATGTGACGAGTCAGACAGACAAGAAGCCAAATAAAATGACTTCCCAGGAGGAGCCGGATGAAAAGAGGGTGTGCGGGAATGGGTGCGCTGCTTGGAACCGTGTTTCGGGTAGAAAAGGGTGGAATACCTTTACAAAAAATACCCTTGAGAGTTAAAAGCAGCTAAGGCCAAAACACTTTAAGAAGCTGTAACGTGACAGAAAATAAGGAGATGATGTTACCAGAAGAGGTCCAAATGACATTTTAATCAATTTGAGCTAAGAATCCTAGCAATGTAATTAAAAGAAATAAAATCTTTAAGTTCTGAGGTATGCTTATGGACCTCCATGAACTAAAATGTAACCCACAAAATAGAGTCGACTGAAGTGTCTAATACAGAGTACGTACACATCACGCTATTAAACTTCAGCACTAAACCAATTTTCCAATTTATTATTGGGTTTGCTGGTTTTAAATTTAATTTTTGATTAAATCTCGTGTTCGTGCTTTTGGAGATAGAAAAGTTTCATGGTGAATTTAAAGTATATTGGGTATCAGACAAATTGAAAAATGGATGAGAGTCTGACATGTTTAGCAAAGGGGAAAAAGAAGCAGAAAAGAAGAGAGGAAAAGTTAAAGTTTCACTTTGGACGTTAAAAATTGTTATGCCTTGCGATGTATTTGATATGTGTTCAGTCTCCATTTCCCCCTCTGATCAAGATACAGATAATGGAGAGATAGCTAATTAAAAGATATTGTTCTTTTGTGGTTTGTATCCTTTGTCAGTGTTTTTGCATATAAATAATGACTTTATTTTATTCCTGTTGTTCTTCTAGTTTGGGGTTGGGTTTTTGCCCTCGAGGCAAACACCTTTAGTGGCAAGGTTTCATTCTGAAGCAGTAAGCCATGCAGGAAAAGCCTCAAAGAAATATGGGCAAGTCTTCAACTTGTTCAGAGGTAACGATATCGGAAGAGTGGGACAGAAGACTTGTTATTGAACATCTATTTTGTCAATTTTAAATTACTTCCTTCTTCCCAAATTGAAGTTGGAGGCCATCGGATACCAATCTTATCTCAGCACAGCCCAAAGCGGTTGAGGCTGCTCCATTTTGATGCTCTGCTGCCTTGGTGCTCTGTGTTCACCACACGGCTTCTCAGGAAGGGTTTGGGCAGTTGGGTGGCTTTACCCTGACTCCGGGGCTCCTACGGGGTTTTCATTACACCAGGGTGATCCATCCCAGCCTGGATGCTGACAAGATACCATTTACTGCTTCTGTGAAAACATTAAAGTCAAGATCGACCAACCTAGATTGCACATTGCTGTGACGAGTATGGAAAAGTACCATGTGAATGAACGAAACGCTGCTGTAGAAATACATTTATTTTGCCATGGGCAAAAGATGGTTGCACGAAGGAGAGTGTTTAGGAGGACGGATTAAGACTATGGGTAGACTGAGTTACAACGGCAGTGGCTAGAGTATGCATTAATTGGTGTTTATCCCATTTCACCCTAAGATTTAAGGGGTGCAAGTGGATTATCGTGTCGATGCTCGGGGCCTTCTTACATGCAGTGACTGTATTAAGTATTGGGAGGGGTGGGATATCAGAAATTACGTATTTGAGAAGATGTTTTGTTCAGAAGCTCAGAAAATAAGCGTTTCATTTGACGTATTTCAAGGAAGGCAGCACTGGACTGTTGGGCATTGGCGTGCCAGTCCCAGAAATGTACCGTCAGGAGCGGTCAGAGCCGGGGGCTGGCGGAATAATCACCGTGTTGGCAGCTGCACTCAGAGGCTCAATAAAGTCCGGCAAACATTATCAGACAAAAATACCTGCGGATGCTGTGAATCCTAAAGATGTGCTGGAGTCACAGCAGTACCCTTCCCCCTCGCTACGCTGGTGGGTGTCTAAGCCTCCTCTGGGGGGCCAGGGCTGGATTGCGCCGCTTCGCTGGTGTCACGTCTCCTTGCAAAAATAACCAGCCTTTATCATCCAGTAATGCAAAATTATTGCATAAAAATAGTATGTCTACCACTTACCAAAAAAAAAAATCTCTAAAAAAGCACTGTTGTACATCTTATTCATTCAAAAATTGAAAAATAATGAACTTATTCCCCAAGAAAGCTTATTAGAGCTTGTAGTACAGGATAAAGAGCAGTCTATTGTCAGCTGAATACAGTTGTCTTTTCCTGGTTCGCTTCTCTGCAATTCAGCAAAATGTTCTTAGGAGTCCCGCTGTGTGTTTTAATTCAGCTGCTCCATTGCCCCCGTTGAACCCGGGCACCTTCGTTAAATCAGGGAAATGAAATCAATACAATTACTGTGGCGGTTTTCTGCCCGCTCCCTCTGTAGCTTCTCATAGCCGACACAAAAGCTGTTTGCTAATTGATATTGATCTGCCAATTCATTGAATTCGGCTGTGTCAGAGGGGAAGGTGCAAGGCCATTCCCATTAAAAGAATATACTGGAAGTGTGCTTTGGATGAAATGTGGGGTTTGTCTGTACACAGTCATGAGGGATTTTCGTCCAAATTAAGTGCCTTCAGGAGGAAAAAAAAAAGAAAATAATATATTGCAACATAAAAAAAGTTTATTTTCCTTGCTGGCCTGCATCTCTGACCTCATCAAAAGAGCTACAGCTTGAAATGCTTTCAGATTTGACAGCCTTTTTTCCACCCCATCTCTAGGATTAACCTTTGCATTTGTAAAATGCACGTTGATGAGCATTTTATAGCGCTGGTTTTGCTGCTGAATAAATCAGGTAGCAATAACGAATTTTATTTCTGCTGCTGGTAGCACACTCGAGGCAGAAAGGTGGGAGCCAGAGCGATCTGCTCTGTGCACGTGTGTTTGAGTAAAAGTGAACTTACCGGCCTCTGATTCTGTGAAAAAATCAGGAGGTCGGTGTTTCAGTACAGTCATCGTGATCCAGCGTGGCTCAGCCTGGAAAAGAATTATCTCCCTATCATTTGTGCACTGGAAAGCCTAGGGATGCTCACAAGAATTCATAGCTCACCCAGATAAGTGAGATACAGTGGTTTAATTTAAGAGAGACCGGGCCCTCCAGAGAAAGCAAACCAAACCAAGTGAATAAAGCAACGGCAGGTGCTAGAAAAAGGGAAGGAAGAGAGTGTCTTAGCCCGATGGATCACGGATGGGGTTTGTCTTTGGCATCTTTTTTACAGGTGGTGTGATCTGGAGCATGAGCGGTCAAGCCAGCAATACGGAGCCATAATTGGATTAAGCTGAGAGCAAGAATTTGGAAAGAGCAGGAGAATTATAACCCTTAGGGCAAAGTAAGGGAGCGGGGAGAGAATGTAGGGTGGGGGTGAAGTCAGTCTGAATAGCAACTGGAGGGAAGAGGCAGGAGTGCAGGGAAACTTCTGACCAACGTTCGCGTAGGCAGAAGGCAATTGCTGCAGAGAGCTGCAAAGCATGAAGGCAAATCTTCTGGGGAGGGGTTGTGGTTTTTTAGTTTTTTTTTTTTTTTAAACAATAACGAATAATTTACCCACAAAAACTTTTTCACTTTATATTGTGTCATTATCTAGAACTTTCTCTAGGACGTCCGAACCCATATTCATTCCAAAGAAAATATTTGCAAGGTAGAGCTCCAGGGCAGCTTGTTGGTCTCTTGGTGCGCGATGGCGAAGGTTTGGGTTCAATAGTCAGGACTGCAACCTGGCTTTCTGCCCTCGGAATGGGAAAACATGGTATTGGGGAGCATATTTGAAAAATACCTGGAGGATGAAAGAGGGAAGTCATAAAATATTCTCTGAAACGAAAGCAGGTGCAGATCCTGTCCAGAATTTTGAAGATCGGTGCACAACTGAAATACTCCTTAAAGTCCACTCCTATTTAGGAGCCTATCTCAACCTATCCTCATCTGTCTTTTATTTTGTTATATACCAAATGAGTGTAATTTTTAAAGAACAGAAAATGTCTGGATAATGCCGGTTTTAACAAAGATGTATCTGCGTTTCTGGACGAGTGCAAAAATTCTCTTAGCAATTTATTTATTCACTAGCATGAATAGTTTTCAGCGTGAATTCAGCCTTCACTTGCTGTGATGAAAATCTGAACATTTGATTTGAGATTAGCTCAAGAGTCTCGCTTCTCCTTGTTTAGATTGCTGCTTTAAATACATTAGCACGGGCTCTTTGTTCGTTCTAAAGTAGTTACAGTTTCCCTGAGGAAAGAGCATCTCAAAATGGTCCTCATCGCATTTTCTGGTCACATTTGAACAGTAGGAGAGAAAGGGCAATTCTTTGCTGTGTTTCATGGGGAAACTCGTTATTTATACGTGATGAAACCATGCTGAATATGAGACGCTCGTTTCTCAGTGTTTGCAGGGTATGGAGAACCTGAGATACCGATGTGTTAGTCGTGTAATCTGTTTTTCTTTTGCTTTCTTTACACAAACCAGTACTCGGTGAATCAGAATCAATTTACTGAATGCGTAGAAGATGTGTATGTGTACTGGGGTTACAGTTGTTTTCCTGAAAAGCGCCTTGGCTTTTAGTAGTAAAATGGGTTGGCGGGAAATGGTTTTGGTCTTTCTGAAGGGTAGAAAGTCCTGTGGAGGTGGCTTTAAAGAGCTCACTGTTGAAATGCTAGAGGTTCACCCATGCATTTCTGCATGCATTTCGGATTACTGAGCGTTTTTAGTAGAGGTGAGCATTATAAAGGAGCTGTCGTGTTCTGAATTTTACTTGCAGTTCATCAGTCCGTGGTGGTTCTTGTGCTTCTGTTATTTTCTATTCATTATTCCTGGCTTTTCCAAAGAACCGTTATATCTTTATGATGTCACCTCTTAGCAGTTAGACTTCCTACAGCTTATGCATTTGCACAAGTTTTTAATACGCCTTTCCTTAATAACAGATCATCTCGCTTTGGCAGCCCAATAGATGGATGAAACTGCTAACCTGAGGAGCACATTTCAGTAGTCTGCTCTTTAGGCAACCGGAAGATAACGCAAATACCTCTGTTCAATTCTGCAGGCCCCCGCCAGTGAGTGAAAGTGCGCCGAAGGGAACCGTGGTCACAGTCGTTACAGCAGCCGCCTTGAACCAGACCATTGTGTATTCGATTGTTTCAGGAAACGAAGAGGGTAAGTACTAATATTTCAGTCTTGGTGGTTCTGCTGAGCCTGGTGGGCGCGTCACAGGTCTTCAGGAAATAGTGCTTAGAAATAAAGCTGCTGAGGTGAAATCCCACCTCATCTGTACAAACGGGAGGGGCTGCCATTATCAAGCCTTTAGAGATCAGCTGAAGATCAGACAAGTTAGCAAAATTATACTGAAAATTAAAATACAGTGAAATTTTCCCTTGTGAAAATTCACATCAGTGCCACGGGGTGTGAATCCATGGCATACTGGAATAAGAATATAAATAGCTTTGATGGAGTTGTACTTCTTGCTTAGAAGTCTGTTTTAAGGCATTATAGACTTTGCCATGCTGTAGCCACAAGTATTAGCTTAGAGCCTGGTATTTAAACAAAACATCATTCCTCCTTTTGCATCCTGCTCGGGTACTCTCCGTGATCCACCTGGAAATCTCTACCCCAAATGACAATAAATTATTTGGAGGGCTGTGGAATAATTCCCAGTCACATCCTCCTTTTTGTGAGAGTGGGCTCTCTGCCTTGTCTGCTCTCTCCAGCGTGTCCTCAAGTTGATTGTTGCCGTACCAGGTCAGCTTCAGCTGCGCTGTGCCTTTGAAGACCGCTTCAAAGAGGAGTTCTCTGGGCTTTTAGAGGCTTGAGGGGAGGGATGGGAAACAAATTTCTGAAGGCAGTGTCAGGGAATAGTGTCATCACCAAAACAGGAGCATTTAGGCATTAAAAAAAAAAGTGTTTGTGCATCTTAGCAAGTTACTTCTGTTTTTGCTGGGTTTCAGGTGTGTTTGCTATTAATAACAGAACAGGCGTGATCTCAGTTAAAAAGTCTCTGGATTATGAAAGCGTGAAAAGTTACGAGCTTCGAGTTCAAGCAGACTCCTTACAAGTGGTACGATCCAATCTGCGTGTCCCTTCCAAAAGTGAGTTTAAAAATCCTTATTTTTGAACCTCCTTTTAATACGCGTACATATTGTTATTTTTTGAGGCTACGGATAACTGCACCGTAGCTAGTGCCCGTGTCGTGTTATCAGAAATACAAGGGTGATGATGGCGTGTGGGCAGCAGAGAGTGGGTCTGTGGATCTCTGTGCTTGCTTTCCATGCACTGACCAGTCTTGAGCTAAACCCTCACAAATCGCGTCGATACTGCACAGTCGTAGCTCTCACTGAAACACCCGAAAGTCGTGTTTGTGTTTGAAGAGAGAGTTGATGATACACGTTGAACATTTTCAGTGTAATTAGGGGGTTTTGTGATGGAATGTCGCAGTCGCTTTTTCATAAACACATTGTACAGCCCAAACATGGACTGCCTCCCTGCTGGGCTAGGAAGTGTCGGGACACCACGGAGAGGAATGGGGAACAGGTAACGAGGGTGACAGGAGGAAAAAGCCTCCTTCAGCAGCCCTGAAGGTCTGTGTGGAGTTTACTGGAACCCTGAGTGAGAGCAAACTGGAGGCAAGGGCCTGCTCTGACAGAGACAAGAAGGTTCTTTGCAGCATCTCTAGGCAGGAAGGAGTTTATTTACAAACTGTTTTGCTTTGGCTCTCTCTCACTGTGAGGGGTTCCTTTTTCCCTTTTGGTATTCTTTTCCTAATAAAAGTAATTTGAAAGGTCTTTTTGGTGGTTTTTCTTATCCTCTCTGTAAGGAAAAGGTCTGGGAAGTCTGGCTTTCAAACATCTCACTTTGTGTCCTATCCCATCCTTGACCACTTGCTATTCAAGCCACAGTTGTGCCCTATTAAAAAAATCACAAAATTTGTACCAAAAAGTATTCTGGTACACGTTTTTACACAGACTGTGTTTGTTGTCTCAGGTTTTTGTCCCCTGTGTTTTTGGTCGCTGTGAGTCCCAGTTTTTCGCTGCTGTAGCTAAGGAGCATCATGGATGCAATGAAAATAAGCCCAGAGCAGTGGACTGTTGCACTGAGAAAAGAGCAGCGAGGAATTGAACGTTTGTTTAAAGGCTATGAAAATATTACCTTCTTTCCTTTCAAATGGAATATGAGATTATTTCAAGCCATTTGATCTGCAGTCACAGTAATCCCGGTCTGAGCTGTGGGCCAGATCCCTTGCAGGTGGCTGGAGCTTTTTTCTCCTCTGCACTTCTTACGGTGTTAATTGTGGAGTGAATCTGGAAAAAAAACAGGCTCATCCTGAACAAAACCAGTCCACAAACTAATAGTTTGAGGGGAAAACTTCAGCCTCTTTCATTTATAAATGCCTGTCCAAGAGATGCTGCTGCACCATCCCGTTGGGTTTGTCCTTGTGTGCTGAGGACTTCCCAGGAGGCCAGGCTTTGGCTACCTGCTGTTTATTGGGGTGTGTGTATCATTCACTCAAAAAAGGAGCTCACATCGGTACTTCGAAACGATGGAGAACAAACGGAGTTCACATTTACTTCAGACTCCACTTTTATGCAGATAACCGATATTTAGTTACTGTCAATCAAGGGAGACGGGCAGGGGGAGATACCATCAACAAAATGCCAGTACCAGATTGTTCCTAAACATCTGTGAGAAGTGGGCATTTATCAAAGTGTATACATAATAAAACCTCCTTACAGTGTTTGGGAGCCGCCAGTAATACAACGAGCGATTTTAGTTCAAGGTAAAGCCTTACTGGCAGTATGACGCTGTAGGGATTGCGCTGCCCCGGATTTTGGGTTGATCCCTGTTCCCGGGGAGGGCTGCGTGGCGAGCCAGGGGCAAAACAATTTCCGTCACTCTTTCATCTGTCACTAATATTAGACTGTCAGCTTTCCACCTGCCCTGAGTAAGAGATAATTCCGTGTCCGGGTGCAGAGGGCACTGGGCAAATTAGGACTCGGAGCCCAGCGTGATCCCTTTTTCTCCCTTGCTGCAGGGAGAAGGGAGCTGTGTCAGCTTTCTGGCTTTTCCTCCTCACTCTGGGCTCTTTAGCTGGCACGTTGGCAGGCAGAGAGCCAAAGTGCCACCACCCCCTTATGTCAACGGTGATAAGTTGTTCCATGACAGGCAGAGTCTTTCCCACACTGCAGGTTGTGATCCACAGAGTGAATAGTCCGAGAGTTACAAAGGAAGTGCTGCCCTTAACTAACTGGTCTGGTTCTGCTGTCCTCCTTCTGTAATTAATCTTTTAATTATTGTTCTGATGCATACAATAATAGCCATGGCTGTTGGGGAACCCATCTTTATTTCAGTGCCAGTTTGGTGCATATGCTTAAGATGATATTAGTGTATTGTATGTACATTCGAGATCAAAAATCCTGATTTTTCAGGATAGTAATTTAAACAGGACGTAAGTCTGTTTCTTCTGTGTAAGGCTACTGCTGTAGAACCTGCTTGTGATAGTGAAATTGGTACTTCATGAAAATTTGTGTACAGATTTTTCAAGTTTTTCAGGATGGGTTCAAGTATTTGGGAGCATGCCATAAAATTGGGTGTTCGACATTGTACGGGGGGTGGCAGTTAAAATACATTCATCGGGCTTTCCAATACTATCTATGTAACCACCAGAAGATTTTTGGGAATTGTGCGTGTATTATCATGGATACTTCTCCTGCCTTAAGAAAGAATTGAGGATGTGTGTGGTGTAACACGTAGGGATTATTCTGTGGTCAGAAGTTGGGTCGTATTAAAAGCCAGGTAAGATGCTGTGTGCTGGTACAGCCACCATCGATGCTGTGTCTGGAAAGGGAGCGAAAGAGCAAGCTCGGACCAGTTGACTACACTTCTTTGTGTCTGGGAGAGGTCCAGGTAAGGTTTGGTTCTGTCCGGCGTGGCCAGGCCATACACAGCGAGATGAGGCTGCTGTGCGGCGTCCGGCCTGTTTTGGGTCTTCCTCTGGGATGGGTGAGCAGAGGAGGGGGTCAGCAGACCTGGGGGTCACTGCCTAGCAGCCTGGGCAGACCTCTCCGGCCTCCGTGTCCCTCTTGCCACTCACAGTCCGCGCCAGACCAGTTCTCCCAACTGGGCAGCGGTTTTAAAAAGGTGATGGCTTATTCGGGGATGTTTGATAGTGACTGGAGTATGAATTTGGTCTGATTTAAAGGAAGACATGCACTTACTGTTTAGATATCCACGAGTGTACAGCGCGTAGCAGGGTTTGAATACGCGCTGTGCTGGATGGTAGCTAAAGCATTTGGTAGATGGACATTTTTTAAATACTTTACAAGTATCTGGCTAACTAAATTACTTATGTCTTCATAATGGAAATCTCTTGACCTCTAGGTTTGGTTCCTACATTTGTGAGATGTATGTCTTTCCATTTTCTCGGCACCTTTTTCTTTCTTGATGAGTTTTAATCAGGTTAAGTACTACTTCAGAGGTTCGGGGCACTGAATTGATGAACTACAGTGGAAGGAGATGAGATGGAATTAATGCACCACTGTGGACTTTGGTGACATTGAAATGATGACCCACTTTGGAGAGAGGTGACTTTGAATGCGCTTCTCTAGAATTAGGTGACATTGAGTTAATACACTGCTCTGACATTCAATGGCAAGGAATTGCTGCCAGTTCCCATGTAAGATACCACTGAATCGGTGAACCCTTCTGGAATTTGTTGGCAGTGAATTGATGGCCTACTCTGAAGCTGCAGCGATGAGCCCTTCTGGAGCTAAATAACGCAGCGCTGATGAACTGCTCAGCCACAAAACGGCGCTGAATTTTACAAAACTCAGAAGCTAGGTACCAAATTGGGTTTAACTGTGTGGTATTGTAGAAGACCATTATATAGAATAGGAGTTTGAGTTTTCATCTGTGCGGTGGAGAAGCGGATGGTGCTGCATTAAGTGTAACTAAGGTTGTCATTCAGTCATAGTGCCAGCTGATAGCGTGGTAATAGCTGAGTAAATACAGGGGGAGAGAAAGTAAATCGAGATGTCCTTTGGAGAATGAGAACATAAAATTGGTGACTTAAACCGGGTTTTTTGAATGCCGTGCTATATCAGGCAAAATCACACCCTTACTTTCAGTGCGCTGTCAGCTGTCACCGCGCGCTCGCTCACCGAGCCACGGCCCCCAGCAGTTGTCATTTGCTCTCTGACCTCGACCTACCCTTGGCATCCGTGCAAAGCGTCATCCCTCCTCTGCGCCCGCTCAGCGGGGTGACCTCCGGGCTCTTCGGGGTCTGTCTGCAAACGGACACGGATGCAAACAGATCGTTTAAAACTAAAACCTTTCAGGCGAAGGTGTTAGCAGTTGGCACGGTGCGGCGTGAAAGGTTTGTCTTCATTAGAAGTTGCCTGTGTTAACAGCCTCTCGCCCAGTCGGTTGTTGAGAGGGAGGCCGGAGGGGGTATTTTTGACTGCTGGTTACTCTACTGTAGATTCTGTCTTGTTTTCATTGTCTCTGAGACCGTCTGTGAGATGCCTCTGCCTCTCGAGTACATCATGTTCTCAGGGTGGGGTGAAGAGGGGGGTTTCTCGTGCCGTGGATTTGTAAATGCAGGGGAACTCTCCCCCACATCCTTGTGCTTGGTGCTTGTCATCTTCATTACAGAAACTCTGGCATCACTCCCGGTCCCGCTGTCCTCTCTCCTGCATCCTCTTTTTTAATTTTTCTTGCACTCTTGCTGACTTGGTGGGCTCTAATTAAAGAGTCGGGAAAGGCGGAGCAGCAAGCACGGATCTCCCGTTCCTTGAGATGCGAGAATAATGACAGAACCACGGGGCGGTTTTGCCGTCTTTTAGGAGGAATCAAAAAGAAAGGCAAAGCACCGCAGACAATGAATTTGTTGTCTTTTGCGGTTGCGCTTGCCCTGTTTTGGTAAACAGATTTCCTTTTCAGAAACTGCAAGTGCCCTCCAGATTTTAAAGCAAACCCTCACCTTTCAATTTATTATTTACATGGTTTGTTCATTCATTTAGAACTATTTTTGTGGCCTTTGACACAGCACCAATTAAGAAGTGGCGCAGACCCATTCTCCCCATGTTTGCGGAGGCTCTGCCCCAAGGAGGGGCATTTCTGTTGTGGAATTGCTGCTTTAATCCCGGCTGTAAGGCTTTGCCGCGGGTTTTGGAGGGTCAAAGGAGAACAGTTCTGTCTCCTGTGATGGTTTTTGGTTTCTAATCACAAAAGAAACCTTTGGGAATCATAAAGCGAAAAGGGATAAAACTAGTTTCGCCACCAAAATTCTGCAACTGCCCCACACTAATTGGGAACGATAGTTTTACTGAGTTAAATATGAAAATGGATTCTGAATACTTATCCGGGTAGCCTTATATTTTTAGTTTCAAACATGTTGCAAAAGTCGGTGGTGTTGGTGTTTTACAAGCTGCTGCCACGCCAGCCCCTGACTCTGGGAGAGGTGACGTGGAGGGAAGGCGCTGCAGAGCCTGAAGTGCTGCGGCTCTGCCTCCTCCGCCACGGGGGCAGGTCCCCTGGAAGCCACCGGGACTAGCTTCAGATTTCTCTGGGCAACAAAGCAATGGATTTTAGAGATTGCATAAAAAGTGAGCTCCCTTAATTATTTGGTAGAAGAAGGTGTTTTATATTTATTTAAATCAGAGCTGGGATCGGTCCTGTTCCAAATGTGTTGCTGTTTGTGTCTCGTCAAAGCTTCTTTTTGCATACGAGCCTCTTCAGGCTTTGTGGGCACATGCTGGTTTAGATCAAAATGCCGCTGAAAAACATCCAGCACTGATTCCTGTTTGGTCCTGCCAGATTTGGTAAGGCGAGATGGAGTGCAGCTGCAGTTCGGTTTGGTTTACCTGCCAAAGCACAAAGTCTGCTCGGCAGACTTGTAAGATAGGAGTAAAGCAAAGTGCTACTGAACCCTGTGGAATTATGATTCTCATTCCCAGCCTGATTAAAATGAACTTTTAAAAGTGAAGATTGTGCTGTTACCGACTGCAGAGCCAGCAGCCACCGCTTAAGCTGGATGCAGTTTTTCTCTGTTAAATGGACCGATGGCTGAAGAGCAGCTGTATCAATGGCTGCTCTGGAGCGTTACGGAAGTGCGGGATCATTGGTGAAGGCATAATGTAAAACAAAGCTGAAAGCCTAGTTGACGCTGTCTCAGTGTTCAAAAGGCATTGCTTTAGTTCAGCTTAATTTCTGCAGTTTGGCAAGAAACTACAGGCTCACGTGAATCAGGCACGTTATCAGCATGACTTGGGAAAGCAATGATACTGGGAAAGAGTTTTCCAAAGGCGTGTTTGGGAAGACCATCTGGAAGTGCTGGTACACACCAGTTCTGACCAGCTCCCTGGAGTTTTTGTTGGTTTTGTTTTCTAGGTTAGTCATTCATGACCTACTGGTCTTTCAGAGGTTCCTCAGGTTTCCTTTCGAGCAGCTTTCAGGATGGTTTCACTCTCCTTAAGCAAATCACGGAAGCTGCAAGGTCCAACTGCCTCCTCTTCTGCTCTTGGGAGGGATTATTTGGACAGTGAGGTGGATAGAAAACTGGTTGAAGGACAGAGCCCAGAGGGTTGTGATTAGGGGCGTGGAGTCTAGCTGGAGGTCAGTGATGAGCGGTGTTCCCCAGGGGTCAGTACTGGGCCCAGTGCTCTTCAATATATTCATCAATGACCTGGATGAGGGGACAGAGTGCACCCTCAGCACGTTTGCTGACGACACAAAGCTGGGAGGGGTGGCTGACACCCCGGAAGGCTGTGCCGCCATCCAGAGAGACCTGGACAGGCTGGAGAGCTGGGCGGAGAGGAACCTCATGAAATTCAATAAGGGCAAGTGTCGGGTGCTGCACCTGGGGAGGAATAACCCCCTGCACCAGGACAGGTTGGGAGCTGACCTGCTCTGAGGAAAGGGACCTGGGAGTCCTGGTGGACAACAGGATG
>VXBO01012500.1:89622-130273 GCA_013400135.1 Rhinoptilus africanus
TGGACTAGATGATCTACTAAGGTCCCTTCCAACCCTGTGATTCTATGATTCTATGATTCTATGATTCTATGATTTATCTGGAGCAGTGCATCCAACGTGTTCGGTTCTTGGAAGCTGTGAAGATGACTTAGCAGCAGCTACAATTCTGTGTAGTGTGGACACTGTGGCTCGTAGGAGATGGTGGTGCGGAAACTTCCTTTGTGGTGTGTTACCTGGGAGGTTGACCGGACCTTCGTGACTGTTGAACTAATTAGTATTGAAATATCCAGGTAACGATAAAGATGTGCAGTAAAGCTGAAGAAGCTGGTTGCCTATCAAATATTACCTCCGTACCTTGTGTGCAGAGAAGCATTTCCCGTAGAGCTGGAGGAAATTTCAGCACGTTGCTCAGCACAGCGTTCTTCGCTGCTCCTTTTGGCCACCATGGCCGTCCTCTGCTCCTCTGTCCAGGGAAAGGCGCTTTCTTCTGTCACCTGCTCGGCTATTTAGGTAGCTTGGTCACAGTAATAAGAATTATACTTCGACTGCGTGAGGTCTCACAAGAAGTGCAACGGAAGAGTAAATTCTGGTTCCAGCTCCACGGAAAAGAAAGTAACTGGAGCTGGGTTCCAGATCTAGAATACCAAAGGAGCAAGATTTTATACAGGTGGGGATACAGAATTTCCCCCTCTGGAAGGTGAGTGTAAACACTGGTGTCCTTTGGTGTTCACTGTCCTGCCCGCGGGAGTATCAGTAGCTAACAGCGCGCGATGTGGAGTGGGTGCTGTTGCCTCCCTTCGGGTACCAGGAGAGAGGGCTACAGCCGCGCACAGGCAATATTTAGCAGAAGCATTAACAAATTCGGAATAGGAAGGAAAAAAGAGTCTAAGGCCAGAGTCTAAACCAAACTGTGAGCACGTGCTGAGGTTGGGCAGGGGGTGGGCGCAGGAGCACCGTACCCCGTGTCCCCGGCGCCCCGCGGGCAGGGGGTGGCCGAGTATCTGAGCCAAGCAGAGCGGCTGGGGACATCCCTGCCGCAAAGGGTCTGTCCCAACCTTCACAGGTGCATCATGGTTTCTGTGAGGGATTTGAATGTGGACTTTTCCTGTGTGGGAGTCGGGTGACGGATGTGCCGGGCTGGGAGTCGCTCGCCGTGGCCAGCAGTGGGCCGGAATCGGCTGAAAAGCAGGCGGCAGTGAGGGGTTCACAGATGCCGCCTTCCCTTCCCTTCCCTCCACCAGAACGAGTGAAATAAAAGCTGTGTATAAAAATGAGGCACTAAGATAAAATGAAGGTGTATGTTTAATTTAACGTTGACGATGCTAGTGTTAGTCTGCATATATCCAGGATATTTAATTTGCCTGTATGGACATGCAGTGACTTTCATTTCTCATTTTCAAAGCATTCAACCCTGGCTAAACAAATCGGCGTTTTGGCAGCTCAGAGAACTACCAGCAAATTAAACAAATGCCTTTCAGCAAATTGCAAAGCAAACTTTGCGCGAGGCTACTAAGCCACCTCACCAAAATCGGAAGGTTGTGAGCCCCATGCAAAAGATGTTTAATTTGCGTTAGAGGGAGCTAGTGCAGATTAGGAAATGCCTAGTCCTACCAGCGCCGAAGGTGATGAGATTAGGATCTTCCCCGCAGCGGTGAACTGGTGCCAGCCTCTAATGGAGCTGTTTATAGCTCAGCAGGGCAAGGGCACTCACCCACGGGGCCTGTAATCCTGCCTCAGTTGCCTCCTTCCCTAAAGGGTGTTGCTGCGGTGAAAAAACCTCCCCGGGAATCTCATTTTTCCCAACAGGGCTGCAGTTTCTAGCTGTAACTTGGTATTGCAGCCAGAAACGTCGCGGATCCGGTTTAACAAGAGAGAGATTTGACTATTCATGGGACTCTGAAATTTTTCTTCGCTGTAGTTAAATAATGTAGCCAGGGTAAGAAGCGTTCTTTTAAAATGAACATAAGCAAACTAGAGATGATCACAAATAGACCGTTACGGCCACGTTGCACACATTTCGATGCTGGATTGTGGCTTTTTTTTTTCGCATCCATAAAAAGAGAGCTTGTCATGAAGTCATTTTCCCGTGAACTAACAGCACCTACAAGTTGTTTAACAGATCTGCACAGATCACTGTGGAAGGTGAATAACTGATTATTCCTCAGAGGAAATGTAGTTTCCTTTTTTTTCCCTTTCTCTGTTTTTCTTCTCTCTGTTCTCACGCATTGGGTGGCATTTTAAATGTTCTTCTCAGCTTTCAGTTACCTTTATGAAGCCCTCATTTGTTTCCCATCAGTTGGACCATCAGATAGACAGAGTATCTTTGCTGGTGACTTTGGCAGTCTAAGAAATAGTCTGGGTTTTAATTTTTTTGTCCCTTAAAGATACAGCTACGAAGCTCTTCCTAAATGAGCCTGCGTTTTGAAGCTGACTCGGATCAGCGTGGCACCTGTGCAACAGCTAAATTACCCTGGCACTGAAACAAGTTAGGAAAACCGACTCTGAAATGAGGCAATTTATCATTTGAAAATGTGGTTTTAATGAACTGGATGGCGTCGTTTCCAGCAATCTTTCTGGATTATACAATTCTGAAAGAGACAAACAGATGCTGGTACCGATTACTGTGCAGTTGAGTCTTTTTTGCACTAGGTCTGTAATTTTTGCTGGGTGTTTTTGCCTTGCAGAAGGAGAGAGGTGTTCAGGGGGGTGGATCAGTAACTGTTGAATAAACCCCAAATTAACAGCTGAATTATGCTTCAAGATGTGTTGAACCTCTCAGGGGGGAGGTGATGCTTCTTGAGTTCCCCTGGACCGGGTTTGCGGTGAAGATAGACCCAGGCATGTGCCAGGCTGCTGCCGTATGTTCGTTAGGTGTCGAGGCTGATTAGCACACGCATGGTCAGACCCATCACGCCTTTGTGCGTTAGGGCTCAGGCAGGGATAGAAGACGCTGCGTCGCCTGCAATGTAAAGCATCACGTTGTTCAGCCAGAGGATGTTGCTGCCAGGGCTACTGTATGGACATGTGTACAGACGCCCTGGCAGAATCGCCGCTTCGGCATTTGCGTGGGAGTTAATAATAATTAAAATACATAAAGCAAACAGCACATGAAGTGGAAAAAGCAAGCTGCTGTTGGCAACGTAAGTGCTGGTATACATCACCTGCTCCTGACCTCTTCACAACGCTTGTGAGAATTCGGTGTGACCGGAATCTGACTTACTGAAGTACAGCAGTCACAGAAGCACAGAACGGTAGGGTTTGGAAGGNTACTTTTCTTTTCATAGTCTTTTTTTTTTCTTAGTCTTACTTGTGCTTTTCTGTTTATTTAAAAAATTAGTTACAGGTCTTTTCATGTATTTTCCCCAGATATCTCACTTTATAAAGAAAGCCGTGGCAGCTTTTTGCTTACAGGCAAATCGGATTGTCCTGATAGCAAAGCGCAGGTGTACAGCTAATGGGAATCATTTCCCATAAAGGTACAAGTTTGAGCTCAAGATTCAGATATTCATTCAGAAAAAATGGCAAATGCAGAAACAATAAGGGCAGAGTACCAAAAAAGCACACATGAAATCTCTTTACTTCCTTCAAGTTCGTACTTTTCATACCAGATGTGATATTATTTCTAATGCATTTATTTTTACAGTGTTATCCATGCACTTATTTTACATGATCCCTTTTGACTGTAAATGTTTGAACTGCAGTGGGCGTTAAAGGTTTATTGCCGAATGTTTTACGTGTGCTTTTCATTCGCTCTTTTAGGCAATACAGCCAAGGTATTTGTTGAAGTGAAGGATGAAAATGACCATGTGCCTGTCTTCACCAAAAAAATGTACATTGGAGGAGTGTCTGAAGATGCCAAAATGTTCTCTTCTGTGCTTAAAGTTAAGGTAAGACTGAAACATATTTTAAATAACATTCACTTGCAGTGGGAAAATATTTACTCACCGGTCTGATTTTTTACAGGTTACAAAATGGGTTTTGTCTTAAAGCTGCTTGAGCTCCTCAGACGCTGGCAGTAATTTCCATTCTATTTCTTTTTACAATTGCGTATAGTGAGCACAGAATGAGTAATTCTTCTTACGAAATCAGCGGTTGAGTATGAATGTGTGTGATGGTTTCCATTTGTGTGTGTATGGTGGACACGCGTCGCCCCAGTATTCCAGCAGTTACTGATGAAAGGTTGATTTTGAGCTTAGAAGAGTCTTGCAGGTTTTATTTCTGTTGAAGTTATGTCTTGTTTTATTATTTGAAGATTCATAGCTATCATTTAATATTTAGAGGAATCTTTTATGCTCAACATTCATTTTTACCTTAAACTCTTCTGACCACTTCTTTGGCAGCAGCCTGTTTATGCTTTAAAAAGGTAAAAAATAGTTTCTGTTTCAGGTCTGTGCGCTGTGATGGGATTTGTGAGTAAAATTGACTATCCATAGGTTTCGGGGGTTTTTTAAACAAAAAAAAAGGAGAAAAATCAGGGAAATATAATATATAGAATGTAATTAATGTCGGACAGAAAAATAGTTTAGAATGAAAGCGATTTGTTTTCTATAACGTGCTTTGTGATGCCATCTTTTGTCCCAGAGACGGCTTGAGTTGCCAGGACTTTCCACGTCAGCTTCTGACCTCTGCCGGTGTTTCCTTCCCTCAGCAGGGCTCCTGCAGCTTTTTTCCCCTTCGCGGAATAGCTGGGAAGTTGCTGAGCCTAGCTTATGCGTGAAAGGGCACAGAAATACCACCTGCTAAGAGTTTTGCTCTGACCTCATGATGTGTTTAGAGCACGGGGAATGAAATAGAGAATATCAGAGCTTATTAAAGTTACCCCTTGCTTTTGTTTTGTGGCAGTCCTTCCCAAAGTAAGCCCAGAAATGGCAGAAAAGTGGGACGTGGTTAAGGACTGACTATGGGATAGAAGCCTCTGTAGATGAAATTTCTTTGCTTCCTGCACTCCTCCGGACTATTTGGTTTTTCCTTACTTTTTCTTTAAGACAGTGCTTGTTGTAGGCAATTTTTTGTCCCCAGAGTGTCCGCGTTGGTCTGTTCTAGAAAGACTTACAGCAGTCCCAGTAAACAGTGGGGAATTTTCTGAAGATAACTTGGAAAGGCAACATTATAGTGTCTAAATCTGCCCGCCACCAGTTCTTCCCAGCTTCCTCTGCAGGCAGGTAGGGACCGACCTGCCGAATGGTGCTGGTCGGCTTCAACCTCGGGGTGAAGACTGAGTCCAAGCTTTGTAAATGAAGCCAAAAAAAGTCCTCTAGCGTCTGCAATGCCTGTGTTTACTTTGAAGATTTACTTGCGTGCAAATAAAGAAGTTGCAAAGTGAGTAATAAAGCAGCTTTGTGTGTTGGAAGTAACGCGTTCTCAAAACAAATTGCAAAATTTTTTTATAGATTTGTTTTCCTCCATTGGCTATATTGAAGTTTGAAGGTACACCAGATTTGTGCCCTGTACAAAACAGGTAGGGACATACAACCATATAATGGCATGAGTCGATGAAAAGGAAATTCTAGATGCACAAATTAAAGACACTGTTAGGGTGATCTGAGACCATAATTGAGCAGAGTTTCGAAGGTAGGAGTAGTATTTTCCTTGATGTCTCTTTTTCCAGACATTTTGCCAGTTATTGCTTCTGTCTACGAACCTTAAACTGAAGCCCTGGCACACTCAAAAATAAGAAATGAAAAACTGTGTCAGATCCGTGAACTTTAGAAGTGCTGAAGACACAGAACTGCACAAAGGTGCCAGAGTAGATAGAGAATAGTGAATAGCAAAGTTAGTGAGATAAAGGAGTGTTATGTGTGTGAAAGTAAATGAAAGCTAAGCCAGAAATGTAAAATTACATTTGGAGTTGATCATGCAAAATTTGAACAGACTGTGAAATCCGACTGAGTTTTCGAAGAGGCATTCGTGATTTCTTTGGCACAGATGTTAATTCAGAAGCATGTGAAGAAGAGCAGGCATACAGGTAAGGGATGGTTCGGGGTGAAGAGGGGAATCTGCTGTTACTCTTCAGAAACATCTGACTCAAGAAAGGCCAGCAGAGGACAGAAAGGGACGACACAAAAGAAATTAGAGTTTTGTGTCTATAACCTCCTCCTGTTGAAACGTATGACAGGATTCTCCCTGACTTTGCTCACAAGCAAAACAGAAGAAGGTATAAGACAGTTGTTACTAATGGGTGGCATCAAACATAACTGCGTGCTTAGTTACAGTGAAATTAGAAACAGTTAAGAAGTGCTTGTCGCGGAAAATCAGGCTGGTAATTTATTGTTCTAGCACCAAGCGTTTTCAGCAGTTGGTGCTGGTTACCTTCTTTTCTGTCCTTTAGAAAAAAAAGTAATTGCTCTGTTAGTTAAATATGATACCTATTCCAATTAGTGTTAAGAATTAATCAAATTAATGTCTTTTCTCGAAGAGTTCAGGTGAGTAGATTTAAATGAGTAGTTTTCCAAGTTGAAATTTTTAAGAATATTACTAAAGCACACGCATAGTTTGCACTGCAGAAATTTAGTCAAATTTTTATTGTAATAAAAAGTATTAAAATTTATGCTTCATTATTATTCAATTTTTTATTCTAATAAAAACCTCCTTATTAGGAGTTGTAAATGCATTTGCTTTAATCTCCTGCATTCATTAGTAGTTGCTAAATTTCTTCATAGGATCCAAGTCATTTTGAAAAGAAGCTGTTATTCTCAGCATATTCTCATTTTTCTTGTCACTGATGACAAATTTGATCCTTAAACATGGTACTGACTAGCAAAAACATGTTTATGACTGAAAGATGCAAAACTGCCTATTATAGGTGGTTGAAATCATTGTTATTGGGTCTCGGAGCGAACCGACATTTTCTAATTATGACCAGTGTCACGTCATTTGTCCCAGCAGTGCCCTGCAGTCACCGCTGTGGGAACGTACACAACACTTCTGCACACTCGGACCCCAACTTGCCAGTTTTCCCCCTCTGCCTCACGGAGATACCAGCCGTAAATAGGTACTAAATGTGTAGCCGTGACATTAACTTTTAAATTGGTTTCTTATGTACATTCTGTTATCCTGAGGGAAGGAGAAAGTGTTTATTTTAAAGTGTAAGGTTTTTGTTACTGGAAAAAGAACAGACTCCGAGTTGAGCCAGTGTTTTCCGTGTATTAACAAAATTAGGCATTCTAGAAGTACAGCAGGGACTCTGATGATTAACTCCTGGCTTCTTTGGTTTTCCACTTGATTTTTATCTGTATGTGACAGATTCTGCCTCAAAACCTGAAAGTCAAAGACTTCGTTAGTAGTGGCTGATTTGGATAGTTAAGTCGGTTGATTGAAAATCACAGGGGTACAGAGTGTACCCTCAGCANAGTCACCGTGTGTGTGTATGTTTAATACCAACTTCTACTCATCCTTCTCCAGGTCCCTTACTTTTGTATCCCGTCACGGGACTATCTATGCTCCTAATGACCCGTGTCAGTTCCTGCACCCGTGGCCAGGGATGGTGTAAGTCAGAACATTGTTTTCTGCCAGGGCATTTACTGTGCTGTCAGTACGTTGAGGCAGTTGTCAAGGTTTGGTTCTCCGGGTGAGGGGAGATGCTTAAGACGTTGCACAGGGGATAAATGAAGTCTGTAAAGCAGTAGGGTATGTCAGAAGAGAAACGAGGACAACCTAATTCAGTGAAGAGAGAATAAGAAGGAAAAAAACCAGCACTTGGTCAGAGGTGAGATAGGATCCATCTTCTGCTTTTATATCATAAAAATGCAACTCAAGTTAATGGTGATGTATTTCTCATGACTCTTGTCAATCGTGTAACTGTTATGTACCGTAAAGGTGATATAGGTCACTGAAAGGGATATTTAAGTCGCGAATGAAGATAATTCACGTTGTGAGCATCTACATTTCCTTTCCCGTGTGAAAGTAATAAAATACGGCAAAGTGCTCCTTTTTTTGAGGCGACCTCTTCGCCTAAGTGTTGGAAGCATTAAGGACAGGCGACCATTTGGCACTCTGTTTGATTGCCTTCATATAGTAGCAAAACGTTATGTATAACACAAGTTTTATAGCATAATTTATGAGTTACCCATATTATAGCAGACTTTCAGAGAAAATAAATCACATTCATTAATTATATTTTTATGTTGTAAGCACAAATGTGTGTTTAATTTGCCTCAATGGGTACCATAAAATTCCCAAAGAAGGGCCTTCTGGCAGGCTGGCAGAGGATGCTGCTTCTGGAAGCCCGGATTTTGGAAACACCGGTGCTGGGTCCATTAGCGGGAAATGCCTTTTTCTGGCGTGGCAGAAGGAGATATTGTTGGTTGAAAATAAGGGTGAGATTTATTGCAAGAAGCTGGTCATTGCGAGTTTATTTATATTGAAAGCAAAGGGAGGGTTAAGTACGTCCTACTTGAGTTAACGGCTCCACATCTGTGTGCCTGTATCTACTTCAGCCTTTTACAGCTGAAGATCAGGGTCTGGGATTCCCTCTTAGGCCTAGGTGCCAGACAGTGGTTTGCTTTCTGTGACCGTTTATCCGTGCATCCATTTTTGAGGAGAGTATCACGACAGAAATCCAAAACTCATCTTGAAACTTTTCCTTTCTCCCAAAACTCAAGGTCAAAGCCGTTGGTGGCTTTAGCAGAGGGTTTGAATGACCACCGCACAGTTCTTTGTTATGTTCCGGTATCTTCACTTCCAGCTTCCTGACGTTTGCAACACATTCCTGAGGCCGGGAGGGAGATAGCAGCAGCGCGGCCGCACCGGTCCAGAAATGCGTCTGCCAAAGCTGTGGGGCAGCTTTACCAGTGGGCAGGTCTTGCTGGACCCCCTGAAGCTGCTTTGACCCAGCTCCTCTTCTCTTGTCTCCGAGGGGTCGGAGCCAGCCTTTGGTCTGTCCCGTCACCGTTGGTGGAATAACCATGGGAAACGATCACCGGATGGGTGGGTTAATTGCAGTAATGGGAATGGCTGGTGTTTAGATATTGATATGGCTCAAGCAGTGAGATGGGATTTACAGGGCGTGCCTGCTTTTATTTGCCATGGCTGTAATTACATTCGTTAAGCATAATAATCGCAGTGGCAGGCACTTGCCAGCAGTTATCGTTTAGTGGCAGTTTAAGCTAATGCAATTTTTCCTTTTCATCAAATAGGAAATAGAAAAGATGAGCTGGGAGACTTTAGCTAGGAAGTACTAATTACAGGTGTTCAGCAGTGCAGATATTAAAGAGGTTCAAAATTATTTTATAATCTGGGTTGAAACTCACTGTCTTCATTTTAGAGAGTATATGGGTTACTTTATGCAAGAGGTAAGCAATATTTTAAGTTTTTAAAAATGTACCTAATTTTGCAGTAGTTCAAAAAGAAAAGCAGTCTGACATGTTGGAACAGTGCGGCATTGATAGCGAGAGGCGCGTGTAAGGCAGGAAAGGATCGGCGGCGGTGCCGGTGCCCGGATCCCCACCTCCACATCGTCCTACCACACCGAGATCCGCAGCGACCTCTGCCAGCAACGGCCCAGGCCAAGGGGGGTGTCCTGGTGCCCAGCAGGTCCCGACGCTTCCCCAGAGGGATCCGGGGGCTGCGGGGCAGATTCTGCCCCGGGGAGGGGGTGTCCTGCTGCCACCCCCGCGGGCTGCGGCAGCTCTGCGGTGCTGTCTCAGCCCGGCGCTTCGTCGGTTACTCTCGACTAGGGCTCTGTCTGTCTACATCAGAGCGGCTCGGTTTCGATGAGTGTAATTTATATAATAATAAGACCGTAAGCTTTATGGCCCTATGCAAAACCCACAGCTTTCAAGTTTAAAAAAAAAAAGAAAAAAGATAAATAACCGCAATTAGTTCCTCTTTAAACAGTACTTAATGATTTGCTGTAGTCATTAATTTTTTACGTAGCAATTTATGTAAATTGCTTTTAGACAAATTTGTCGCAAATACACTGCTGAACGTTTGTATCTTCAACTTCAGTCGCTTGAATCGTTCCGTACTCTGTGGCTGGAGCGAAATTTGCCCCCTCCCGTCAAGGCACAGTTCTTCCCCTCTTGAAAAATGGTTTGTGGAGCACCCCCGTCTTGGCCCTAGTGACCCCACACAGCCTGGCGAGGGGCACTGCCACCAAGAAACGGCCTCACCGCCGTGGGCCCAACACACAAACACAACGCAGGGGGAGAAGAAAACTAGCGCTGAGTCCGTAATCTTCCGCACAAATTGAATTTAGAGACAAATAGGCCAATATAATATTGGATGGACGCTTCTCGCATCACCAAAGCAGTCGCGCCGGTGAGTGAGGCGGATACCACGGATTGCTTCTCCCGGCTCTGTGGGGTGCAGCAATTCCGCTGGCAGCGGCGGCCGCTCTCTCAAATAGATTCATTTGAATATAAAAGCTTTTTAGGATAGGGTAATATGTTGTCTTGCGCAAGGTTTTCAGGAAGATTACTATAAGCAGATAAAAAGGAAGATTGAGCTCAGAAGAATGCCACAAATCGTTATCAAAAAGTCACTTTTAATTCGAATTAATTAGGTTAATGATATGCCATATGAATTATTCTATATGAATTTGATTGTTTTAAGGTTAGTGTCGTCTGGAAGCTGCTGAGTACTAACGTCTCAAAGAAAAAAACAGCCATTTTTTGACCAAGGCTTTAGTCCTTGGATCCTAAAGGCCATGTTTAGGTTGCGAATAGCTCCGCAGGGAACGTGGAGCTGCGTTAAATACCGTTTCTCTTGAACTGATAGTGGAGGCTGATTATCGGGTCTCCTTTTTTATCGCAAATTCCCTTTTTTAGCCTACTCGTTCCCCGCAGAGCTTATCCAAGGTACAGGATGCCCCGATGGGATCCGTTGAGTCCCGGTTGGTGATGTGGTTCCAGGCCAAAGGGTGGGCAGAGCCACATGGGTGGGAAGCTCCAGGACATCCATATTCCTGGTTATTTGGGTTTCCCTTTCACTCTGTGACCGCTGCACTGGGCCTGCGGTGCTGGGGCAGCAATCTGGATAATGGCTTTAATCACAGTTCTGGTGTGCTCGGAAAAAGGCTTCAGGTGTTGAACAGTCCTGATGGGGATTGGTGTTACAATAACCTTTTGTGTTCTCTCGCTTTTCCTGCAATTCTCTCTTTTCCCCTCAAGTTACAGCGTATATAAGAGCCCATTCCCATGATGAAAGGCCTTCTCCTGTTTTTTGTTATGAATACGTTAATTAAAAACAGACGTAGTGCTCATAACTAGTAATTTATGAATTTTGTGGTTTGAGATTTGCTTTGCATTTCATTCTATTAGAATTAGTTCCTTTGCTTTGCCACTGGTATTTTCATGTAACTCCTGGTTTTCCCCTCAGAATTAGAACCAGAATTCCTTTAGCCGCAAGCACAATTATTTTCAATCTGCTCTAGAAAAACAAATCCAAAATCAAGACGATCTTTAGGGAAATTACTAGCGGGAATTGACTTTTTGCTATAATGGTGTGTTATTAGCCCTTTCTTTTTAAACATTTTTTTTTACAGTATTAATCTCTCTGGGTTTGTTCCTTGAAGTGCATTTAAATGAGGAAATATCAGAGGTGCTAATTCTAGTTTTTCCTAAATTGCTCCTTGGTTTATAAAGGTATATTTTGTGCTGAAAGTGTTTGCGGAGAAGGCAGCTAGCCAAAATAAATGCCAGTGCCTGGCGGTGGCTGACCTGTGCGTGGTCGAAAAGGCTCACGCTGGAGCCGGCAGAGAGGGCTGATGGGGGTAATGGGAGCCAGCGCGGTCTGAATACAGTTACATCCTGACGAAACCTCGATTCTTACCATGCGGATGATCAAATTTCCATTTCGGACCTGCATTTTGTGCCCCTTTCTGATGGGCTTCCTAACGTAACTTCATCCTTTATTGCTCTTTCAACGTCTCAATGTACAGAACAGCAAAATAAAAAGAAGCCCTTTTTTTGCTACAGGTTTTTGCCCTGGTGACACACAGGATAACAGGAATTGCTCTTTCCTTAACCATAATCCTAGAAAGCAATCTATTTTAGCGGTTGCATACTGATCTAAAGCAATTTTATAAAACACGTGTTTAAAATCCCTGGTTATGGATGTGTGTTACATGTAGAGAGAATACTGGGGTTACTTTTTTGCCCAGATGCACTTCTCCATGTTCATCTCCAGTTGTTTTCTATCCGTGCCCATAACCTCTAGATTTCTTGTGGTATTTCCTTTTTCCTTGGGATGACAAGTAAATCTTCAGAGTGGCAAGTTCTGTAGAAGTGACATTCAACCCTAGGCACCCTGCGAGGGCTGTGAAAGACAAAGCCTTCCCTTCTCTGCGTTTGCTTTTCCCTGTACACACGAGAACAACTTCTGTGTAAGAATGAGCTGCTTTGCCAGTCACAATCTTGTATTAGTTAACATAGGATTGGCGAATCATAGAATCTGTAGGAGGAAAACATACTTGGTAGAAGAAAAAATCGGCTTTGAAGCCTATTTGCGGTGACAGCAGCGCACCCTCAACCTGCGCAGCTGCTGTAACATCTGGCCTCTGACAGGAGGCTGCTTGCCCTGCTAAGAACAATACTGCAGCACTTCCAAGCACGCAGGTAGTTTCTTTCAAAGCACATATCTCTAGATTATACGTTGGCTTAATAAACATTTTACTATAAAAACCAGTACTGTTGTTTTCCTTAGGTCGTGTTTGGAAATACTCTACGACCCGTTGGGATTTTTTCAAATGTAATATTAGATTATTTCAATTAGTATGTTATTTTCTAACATTTCCAAGACTGTTAGTCCTGGTAAAGCACTCCTGCAGGGGCTGGAAGGGGTGAGGATTCCTGGAGGATTGGCAGTGCTGGATCACACGCATCCCATGGGGGATCAGCTGCGTGGTCTGCACTCTCTCCCAGCGCATAGACGTAAACCTACCGTATTGAGCACTAACTGCTGTTGGTGTAGCAGGAAAATGCTATAAAATCAACTTTTTTTTTCAAAACACAAGTTTGGGAACACCTCTTGCTCAACATTCTTTCCCACGAGACAGCCTATCTGATCTGATCCGTGTTTCCGCACCATGGCACCATTTTGTCACCATTGTAGGAAGAAGTGAATAATTCTCACTTGCTTTTTTTATCTTCCTGCTTGTATTTCTCAGAAGTTCCCGCGGAGCTGAGGCTTACTGGGAGCAAGCTGGGCAGCGATCGGCGGTATGCGTAGCAGACTCTGCTCTTTTCAGCTTTGCTCTAATCCTTTGTTGTATGTACACCTCATAAACAGTGCATTTAAAGCAGAAATTAATTACTCTTCAGCTCCCTGCAACCCTCATGCAAGGTGATTATTTCCCATTTCTGAAGTCTGCACGCTCCCACAGGGAATATTGTAGTGCGAGGCAGGACTGTGTGGCCGCACAATCACGGCGTTAGGGCAGGACACACATCCCCTCACCCGGGGAGACGTGTGAAAGCAATGCCAGGTGGCAGTGACACTCTGATACTGCCACCAAAATTGCCCGGGGGTTGACATGTTTGGTGGCGGCTTGTTTGGGATGAGCACTAAAATCTTCAGTAACGGTAGCTCCTGAAGCTATTGCATAGTCATCAGGCGATTGCAGTTTTTATCACTCTCAGCGTGAGCTAAATTCAAAGTAGCTGCTTAGAGTTAAATGCAATTGTTAATTTTAAATGTTTTCCAGTCTCCCTAGCAGGGTCACCCTTAATCACGAGCCCGAGGACGCTAACGGGGTATGGAAAATGAATGGGACTGGGCGGGTGGGTTTTTTTCCTTCTTCCTCGCTTAGTGCCACTAAGCAGATGGCAGGTTCAACTGTTTCCAATCAGTTCCTGGTACATAAAATAGCTTTTAGAACCAGACCATTTTTGCCAGTAGGAATTTACAGATTGTTGAATATTTTCGGTTCTGAGGCCGCAGCTGCCATTGTGCTGGTTTAGGGGCGGTTTTACTTTGTTATACACAGATGCTTATGCCAGTAAGTTTGTTGTGGGTATTGCAATTTTCCTCTTTTTCCCCTTGTATTTCTACTACTGTGCTCATTTACATGGTTACCTGTCTTTAGCACTTTTGAACTTGTTTTTGGCACAAACTGCCCCAGAATTCTGTCACTTTGCATCTACTTCTCAAACTTAGTGTCCTTTACAGACCTCCTCCCACCGAATTCTTAGCTGTGAGATATTTGGATGGCCTTTAGGGACAGCTGCTGTGTGAAGTGCTCAAACGCAACCCAAATCTTGCGTTAATTAATTACACCAGAAAAAGCCGTATATACTAGGACAAAGTGTAACGGGCTACAGAGGCACCACTAAAGGGATCTCTGACAGTTCTCAGCTCATATATCTTCATCTCCTGGCTTCCAGACATGCAGTTTGACTCGCCTCTAGTGCGTCCTGTATATTTCCATACTCAAGCTACACTTCTTTCCCCTCTCAGTCCTCCTAAAGCTGAAAACCAAACCAAAGCACCCTTCTGCTTCCTCTCCGTTTTAAGGCAACTGATGTGTTCAAAGCACTTTTTGTTGGCAGGGAAGCAGCTGTACCCCTCATCCCGTTGCCGCTGCAGTGCTGGGCTGAATCGGACATCGCTTCTCTGAGAGCAGACCGGCGCTGACAGCGTCCGTCTCTTTGCTGCCGCTGCAGTGCCAGGAATTTTCACGTTCCTAATGCCTCGCTGAGCGCTGTGTTGGCAATCCGTGGATAGGAGATGTAGTCACCGAGAGCGCTTGGCTTCTTGCTCTTTTTGCTCCAGCAGAGATAGCTGCCAATAAAGTTACCAAAAAACCCAACTGTTAGTGACTTTGCGGTAAATATCCTCAATGTTAGGGCCTAAGCAGCAAATTTCAGCTGATGCCTGACTGGTGTCATCTGTTTTTGTGGTGGGGTTAGGGAGCACCCCAAGAGTTGCGCCTCACTTTTTGTGGGTGAGGGCAGGTAAGGGCTGGAGGCGGCGCACAGTGATGCCAACAAAACGTCATTTGTTAGGGGACGCTCACCCTCAGTTCGAGGAGGGTTGAATTTGGCCTAGTAGTTCCTAAAATCATACATATTTATCAGTACTCAATCATAGTAGAATTTAGGAGACATCTGTATTTCTTGCACATAACAAAAGGAAGATATACTGCTGTAATATTAAGATTAAGTACGGCTCTTTCTCTCCTTTGACAGTCATAACGCAACTTTTGAGATGTCATATATCTCTTCCTAATGAAGTGTCAAAAATGTTTACCTTCAGGACAAATTACGGCATAGCAAACATCCTTACTCTGTATTAAGGCAGTGGGTACATTAGTGTCGGCGGCTCACAGGCTCTCTCTGGTGGTCCTGCGAAGCTGAACGTTACGCTGAGTGTCGTGAGGTTTGATCGAAGTATAAACAGTGGCGGAAAGGGGGGAAATGGAACCAACAAAGTTGAACTATTTGAAGTGGGAATCTGATGGTTTTCCCAAGTTCCTCAGGCTGTTTTGCACCTGGCTGCGCTCATCTGCGCGTAGATGCTTTCTGGGATGGAAATAGCCTGAACTGTAACGGTGCTGCGGCCATCGGTTTCCTGGAGGTGCCACTGAGTTCTCAGTACTTCTGAAAATCAACTTGTAGCCTATTGACCAGCTTTGGGCAGCTGAACGGCGGGATTTTAGAGGCTGCGTGCTTAAAATTTCAGAATGCTTCTTTCACTGGGGTTTCATGCACTAAACTCAGCTGCCAGACTTACCGTACCATTACTTCTGAGCGACCGCACTAGCCTGATGTTTGTTCAGAAAGGCTGACTTTATTTAATGTCTGTGCCTGCAATATTGATACCCTAATTTGGATCCAAATTTTGTTTGTCCTTAGTTGCACACGTATACAAGCATGAAATACTGAAGGTGAAATTGATTTCTGTTGTTACTGAAACAAACTATTATTAAAAGCCGTATCTTTCTATTGAGATAGAATTTGCTAATATTAAAAAAAATGATAGGCTTGCGGCCCAGCTGAACCAATCCAATAAATCCATTTTAAGAATGAAATTGGCTTTTTATTGAAAGGGCGTAGTGCTCATCCGGCAGGGCACCTCCAGAGAGCCTGCGGCAGTTAGCTGGGCAGTGGCTGCAAAGCCCGTCTCACTGTGCTGAAGTCCCCAAAGGAGCCGGATCAGGGAGTGCTCTGCTACCTGTGTCTCATGTGCCGGAACGCATGCTGTTACAGGAATTACCCTTTTTCTTTTCTTTTTGGTTTATTTTCCCCAGCTCCATTCCCAACATGCAAAGTCGAGTGTGGATAAGCTAGTGAGGTTTTCCAGACCAGTCTTTTCTTTGTTGTTCATGGCTTTGAACTGAGCTGTGTTGTACAACCTGTACTTGCCTGGTCTTAGATGCACTCGCATGGTGACGTTAGCTGTGAGGCAAGGAAGTGATTATTTCTGAAAGCTGGCCGCTCGGCATCCCCGTGAAATCATTTCCGAAGAGGTTTCCTTCTGGTCTCTCGAGCAGTGTGTAGGTGTTCTTCTGGTTGGGTCGTCCCAGATGTTATCCCTGCTCCTACAGGCAGATGCTTCCTGATCTCTGTTTTGAGTCCATGGAGGATGTAAAGGTCTCCTAGAAAACACAGGCAAAAGTGATCCAAAAAGCACCAAGAGAAGCTACTTTGAATGCCTCTGTAACCTGCAGTTTAATATTGTCAAGGATGTTCTATTTCTGTTATGCTGGTTTTAAAAGTTTTTTTAGTAAGAACAATTTTAGTACTAATAGCAATCCCATGGAATCTTTTAGTTGTAAGTTTAAGCTTTCACAGAATCGCAGAGTGATGGGGGTTGGAAGGGAGCTCTGGAGGTCATCTAGTTCAACCCCCTGCCATCATCGAGTCCAGCCTCCTTTGCATTTGGGTAAGAACAGGTACTTGAAGTGAAATATTTGATTTTTAGATGTGTACAGGGTGCCTGTGCCCAGGCAGGGGCCGAGGGGTCTCCGTGAGGAGAGGCCAATGCTGCCCTGGGCCGGGCACAAACGCTTCCAACAGCCCCATGGCCAGGCATGGCCGAGGTAGTGTTTTAATTTTTGTCTTTGTTTCTCGTCATCCAGGTCTATTTTACATGGCAATAAATTTAATTTTTCTCCAGTTGAGTCTGTTTTGCCCATGACGGTGACTGAGCACAGCTCCCTGTCGTTATCTCAACCCATCAGCTTTTTTACCTTATTTTCTCCCCCGTCCTGTTGAGGAGGGGGGTGAGAGAGAGGGGGGTGGGCCTCGGCCAGCGGGCCAAGGCCAACCCCCCCCAACCCGCTAATCTGAGAACACTTCAGCTGACATGGTGGTGGGAGTCGGTGTCCGATAAGGTGCCCGTTGTGCAGTTTGGGCACTTCTTAAAGTGGCTGGGCCAAGCTCGGTGCCGAGCACTGTCCTGCAGCTCTCCAACAGCGATGGCCGTTAGCACTTGCCCATCAACCTGATTTTTAGGTACAACCGCTTCCTTGCTTCCTTGTGCCTTCACATCGGTTTGTTCCTTCAGCGATTTACTTGTCAAAAGGGAAGCCGAAAATGAGCCTGGTCCTGAAAATCCCCCCTCCTGGCTCCGGGATGTTTGGGGGTGCAGTTACCCGTGCCGGTTGGATAGCAGGAGTGCTCTGGAAAAGCTCGCCGCTGTCTTTTACCTTTTGACTGACAGAACGGGGTAGATTTCAGAAAGCTTTTGACCTTCCCCATCTTTCTTAAAAATGCTAATAAAAGGCTTGGAGATCACCCAAGAGGTAGTAATTTTAGAAGCCTTAAAAAAAAAATCATAGAAGTAGAGAGCAAAAGCGCTTTAACACATTTTATATTTATGCTTTTGGTAGCCAAGCCAGATAAAGCTTTGTCAATTTAGAGGAAAAGAAAACATTTAGAAAGGGTGCAAGGACCGTTTTAAACAGTCCTGTCTCTGCGATGAGTGGCCGCCAGTGTCAGTGGGGGAGCTCATCTTTGGGGCGGCTCTGCAGCACATCGGTGTGCTGCGTGAAACACGTTTGTTACCTCTAACTAAACCAGATGAGGTTATTATCGCTTTAGTGCCGTGTAGTTATATCTGTTCCCTCTGGTCTGGTAGCAGTTGGAGCAGCGTGGAAAGCACACGCAGTTTTGAGTGCCCGGATCTTTCGGCTGGCAGCGGTATCTCTTGATGGTGTGCGATGCAATCAGTGTGCTGCGGAGACTCCCTCTTTATTTCTCCTCATTGGTATTCCCTGAAAACGAGCAGAAAATAAAGACAAAAGAGGAGTTAGTAAAAGTTTCCACCTTATAGGTCTTGTTGGCTGATGGTGAGGAAACAATTAATGATGTTTAATGGCCATCTATTGAAGTCTTAATGACTTTGCGCAGATAATGCTGGTTTAGACGGCAGTGGCGTATCATGGTAAACCACTCTTTACTCTGCCATAAGCCCTGACTAGACTGTGATTATTGTTTTTGGTTTTAAGTCCTGGTGAAGTATGGATTTTACACAAAGACCTGCACCTTTTTGAAGTTAAGGGTGTGTTTTCCCTCGCATTAGCTTAAGCTACAGGCTGTGCCGGTGTTTTGATCAAACCCTGCTAATAGATGCGGAGGTGTCCCCGATGATGAGGCAGTGCTCGAGTCTATTGAGTGGGCAAAAGTACGGGCGGTGATTAGCGACCGTCTCGCTGACCCCTTCCGAGATGGAGCACGTGAAAACATTGTAAGGGTCCTCAAACCCACTCCCATCTGGTCCAGCCTTTTGAGCAGGAGCATGGTTGGTGCAGAGGAGTGGGTGTGGAGAGGCCAGAATGGGGCTGAGTGGAGGTGTCAGGCACCAGGCAGGCTGAGCAACGGAGGTGCCGGGGCGGCCTCGTGGATGCCAGGCCTGCTCCCTAATTCTGCAGCAGCTCGTATGCGGGAGAGGGCCAGGGCAGCTCCGTGTCCTGCCCTGCGTCTCTACGTCGCATCCATGGTGCAGGAATGCCACTCAGGCTTTTGTATATTGATTGATTGTTTTATTATCCTTTTTAAAAAAGGGGTTAAATTACTCCAAAAATCTGTGCGCTCAATCCATGAGGGTGCAGAATATCTCCGAGAAGAGGGTGGACGTTCTTGTTGTGTGAGTTTGTGGATGCACTGCAGGGGGGGTTCTTTGATATTTAATTGGTGGTAGAGGTTTCTAAGAATTAAATTGTTCTTACCTGTTCAGTTTGTTGCAGTTTTCAAAAGTCCCTTTATATTTTTTTCTATTTTTTCTTTTTTTTTTAGAGCAGTTTAGTGCCAACACAGGGCAAAGAAATTGCTGGAAAAGCAAAACTGTATGCAGCAAAGTTAAATGAACCGTTTAAAGTAGTAGTAATGTCTGCTCTCTGGGATCTAATATTTTGAACATCCGAGTGGAAGACACTTGCTGGACCAATATGCAACTTTCTTTAAAGGACAAGGTTAATGATTCTTTGCGTGCATGTTTATTTGCCTTTGCTTGTTTTCTTTTTCCTATTAGGCTGACGACAAAGACACTGGGAATTACAGTGCCATGCAATACAGACTCATCATTCCTCCAATCAAGGACGGTAAAGAAGGTTTTGTGATTGAAGCTTACACGGGGCTAATAAAAACTGCTATGCTGTTCAAAAATATGAGAAGATCCTATTTCAAGTTTCAGGTCATTGCAACTGACGATTATGGAAAAGGATTGAGCAGCAAAGCGGACGTACTTGTAAGTATGAGCCGGGCATTATTGTCATGGAACGATTCCTGAGGAAATTCAAACACTACATAAAGTTTTAATTCCAGGCAGACCTATAAGAACACCATAAACTGTGTGTACTTAATCCTTTTAAGTCACTGAAATAAACCTTTTTTTTTTTTTTAACCCAAAAGCTTTTATGACCACATGAAACTAATTCACGTTTCATGGCAGAGATACCGATCTCAGGTACCACGCTAGACGTGATGTTTAGTATTTTATTTATTCAACGAGCCATTGTTAGTGGTTCAATTTAGATCCTAATTGTTTGCATTAGACATGGACGTAGGTTATGTTCTGGGTCTTCTGGACCCAGACGGCAGCAAAAAAGGTGCTGGTTTTGTGTGTTACAAGTATAAAGCAGGTCACACCGGTGGGGTCGGACAGAAGCACCGATAGATGTTCTCCACCCGCTCTCCCAGCCAGCGAGGTGCAGCCAGCTCCCCCACCAAAGCTGTGAGGCAGCGTTAGCGTGGCAGGAAAGCCCAGTTAATACGCCCAGCTGAAAGCTCCCTAACTGGGGCTGTGCTGCCGGGTCAGAGTTAGGTCAGGTGTATCTGGCTTGAGGTGCAGGCAAATACCTGAGCAAACAGTCTCTGAAAGCTGCAGGTCAGTTACCTTAGTGGGGAAAGCCGAGGTTGCCAGGTCTTGTTTGTTCATACCTGGAAGGGAGACACAGTTTTGGGCTGAGAAAGTACTCTTTTTGAGTTTACAGGGAAGCAACGTTTCAAAAACGGCACCGGCTTTAGGCCTTGAGCTCCTGTTTCTGTGCGGAGGAAAGGACATTGACTTAGTCCAGTCACAGAAACCATCAAAGCTAAATTTCTTTAAAGCCTATATAACGTGATGGATTGGATTAATATTAGCATAATGTCGTAGGGCTGAAGTGCATTATCTAGTTCATGGGAACACTGTCAAATGATACAGATGATAGCCATAATACTTGGTATATTGAGTTATACAGGAATTTGGCAAATAAACATAATGTATGATGTCCTCATGCTTGACCTCCCAAAATGATCGGGCATTCTCATGCAATTTATGCAGTAATAGTATATTAAAACATAGCCAGAAGGTATCGACATTAAAATTAGAAAGTGAAGTATGTCTCATTAATTTATAGAGGTATCTTTAGGTTGTCTGAGTGAGTGATGAGCACTCTGGTAGGGTGTTTTTGAGCAAGACGGGAAAGCTCAGAGTAGCTGTAGATACAATTACAGACCGACACCATCCCACCACGAAAGTTTGGGTTTGCTCGGGGTGTGATCCGTATGTGAAGATCCTTTCTGACTAGACAAAGCTGTTCCTGGGCTTCGTGATTTGAACAGAATTTACCCTGCTAACACTGTGGTCTCGGGTGCGGAGACTGGGAGGTGTTAATTCCTTTCAATACAAGCTCAAGGAGTGCACACAGATAAGGGAAATGAATTTAATTACTCATGTGCAAGAGAATAAGATGTGGGGGAAGCAGATGGGGTTGCACTGGAAGGAGGTCTAGGGGAAAGACGTGGGGCAACACTAGAGGGACAGTACTGCAAAGAACCTGAGCAGAGCAAGGTATCCTCCAAAATTTGGGCCAGGGCGCTTCCTCAGAGCCCCGCACAGCTCTGGGAGCAGCGTAAGCTGCCAAACACGCTGGTAAAAGGTGTTCATGCCGTCGGGGACAGTCCATGTGAAGGATACCAGTCTATTCCTGCTGGCTGGGACTGGCAGGATGGCTCAAGTTAGGCATCCCTGGATCTACAGTTTGTTTCCATGTGATGGGATTTCCCTTTTTAGACTCTGTGAGACAAAAGAAAGAAATAAGAAATTACATTTTAAAGTAAGTTTGCTGCAAGTAAGCACTTAAAGGTACCGTGTAAGTGTGGGCAGTGAATATTCACTGGGATAAGATCTTTAATGAAACGTTTGTTGGGGTTTGGGAAGTCCCACGGCCCATTCCTCGTTCAGCTCTCAGCATAAGCTACTGCCAGGAATCCCTTGGTGCCGTGTAATGATCAAGGCTGTTTGCGGGCTCTGCCTTGCTCGATTTAAAAATTAGGATGTGCCCGGTGAATGAAGCATGGGATCAAAGGGATATCGCTGATGTGCTAGTGGTTATCAACAATTATACGCTTCCCCCGTCTCTGCTGCAGACTTCCAGTTTGTGCTACTTAACTTAATTAAACCCAAGACTTTCCTCGTTTTTAGCAATGTATTCTTCAGATACTTACGGGCATGAGACATCTGAACATGCCCACTTCCAGCCGTGTAATTAAGGCTGGTGCCTGCTAATTAGCAGCATGGGACCTGGCTGTATTTTTGCTCAGTAGACTGGAAGTAACAAAAGCTTTCTAAGGAACAGTGGGTCAGAGGATCCCTGGTAACTGCCCCAAAAAGCTTCCAGAGTGCGGTGATGCCTCAGGAAGAGCCTTTGCTTTCCCACACCTTCCACCTCTGCCCCCAGCAGGTTTCCATCTCTCCTCGGGTGAAAGGGAACAGTTTCTCCCTACAGCTTTTCTTACAATGTAGTTAAATTGGACTCAGTTCCTCAACTTAATGCTGTTTTTAATAATTGAAAAATGAAAGCCTTTACAAGTGTGGATAGCAAGCAAGTCAATGTTACTATGGAAACCTTAACTTTTTCTTGATTTTTTTTTTTTGTTCAACAGCATTGTTTTACTATAGCTTGTCAAGAATGTGTGTTTATTCATATTTTTCTGAACAGTTAGCCATAATTGCGATGTCCTTGAATATCAAAAGAATTATGGCCTTTTTTAAGTGTTGCATTTATGCGGTACTCAATACATAGGTGCAGAGTGCTTGCTGGACTTGGCTAACGTAGTTAATTCTATTAAACTGATCACTGCTTTGGAGTTCTTTTAAATCATCTTAGTCTAAAATTTATTTTGAGTTCATTATAATTCTGTTTTTCTTACACAGAAGTCTGTACGTGCCGATCAGTGCATCTGATGGCATTTCTAAGAACATTTAAATATTTAAAGTTGAATTAAGCTTCAAAGCTGGTGAATCGGTGTTTGATGTGAAAGTATATCATGGCTTGTCTGCTGAAGGGCTTGCAGGGCTCAGACTTCTCTTTTGAAAATCAGGGGTTGTTTTTTTTCTTCTAGAATTGAATCGGCTAACTCTGATTTTTAAATTTATTGGGTTTAACATTGTCCTACTTTTCCAAATTTAATTCCAGAATCCTCCATAGGGAGTATAGGTTTGGAGTATAATGTTTGCTGTCACGCCTATATGGACGTGAGCCAAGTTTTAAGAAATGTTTTATTTTCTCCACCGGTACGGGAAGGAACTGTTCCTTTCACAACCCAAGGGGAGGTTGGCTGTGCTGGTGGAGAGAGAGCTATTACAAATGCAAAATCATTTAAAAGGGAGGGAAAAGCATGCAATCGTTTTACTGGAAGGCAGCTTTTCTTGGGATAAAAATAGCTGGAGAAGACCAGATCAGGAGATGCAAAGCAGAGTTTGCCAAATCTGCTGAATTTGATGCACGCGTGTAGTCCCTTCTGCACCTCGACCATCCAACCTGTGGCTGAGAAACAGAGGGAGTTACGTTGCTTTTGTAGCAGAAAATGCAAATGTGAGAGATTTGTTCTGAGGTCAGTCAGTTCTTTCATGGAAGTCTGGATTTTTATTTTTTTTTAAACAAAGCACACAAGTGTTCAAGTGTTGAGAGTATTAAAGAGACGTTTTCCTGTCCTTTTAAATAAAAGCGCAATGGTAAAATGCACATTTTATGCAGTTTTATGGCAGAGAGAGAGAACCTAAAAAAAAAATACTGGAGACCAAAACGCTTATGACTTCAAAACAGATGAACAATTTCCTTTGAGATTTTATAACAAAGTGGCATTGATTTAGTTGAATTTATCTGGTGTTTGCATTTACGTTGGTGCAAACTGCATATTTCCAAGGTTGGATTTTCCTGTCAAGTCATCAGAAATACCAAAGTGCTCATAAGAGATTTTGAATATGGCACGTGGGAGATCTGTGGTAAGTCTAAACTGTGAAGAACGGCTTTCGCAGTCACTCCCTTAACAAAAATCTTTAATTCTGATGCAGTCCTGCAATTACAGTTCTAGTGAAATCTTTGCCTGCTGTTTCTTGGGTTTGGCTGCCAAGCAAAGGAAGATTTCCCAGCTCTCTGATTCAGAATTAAAATGAGAAATCCGTACATCAGGGCATGGCTATGAAGGCAGGAAAGTAATTAGTCCATTCCTTTTTGTTTGGGCAGGATGTTGTGCATGGGAGCGCCAATTGAATTTCACTCTTTTGTTTCCAGGTCTCTGTGGTCAATCAGTTGGATATGCAAGTCATCGTCTCTAACGTTCCTCCCACCCTTGTGGAACAAAACAAAGATCAACTCATAGGGTAATACATTTATTTACTCTATCAATATCAGCCAATCCACTGGTTTGCGTTTAGATTCACCAAGGAGTGCCACGATCCACTTTCTTGCCAAAAGACTTGAAAATGAGCAAGAGGGTGTTTTGACAAGGAGCACAACTGGCTGAGTGACAGCACTGCCTCCTCCCTCCCAATCCAGATTTCCCCCCTCCCCTGGAGAAGGCAGAGCTCCAGCACTTCTTTGCTTGTACGTTTGCCCCCTTTGCAGCCTGAGACTTGGTTCCGAGCTGCCCCTAATACAGAGCGTACTGGAGCCTCCAAACTCTGGGCGCAGAACCCGCACCTCTCAAAATCCAGGCTGTGAAATGCAGAAAGCACGTCTCCGAGAGGCTGCGGCTGAGCCGTCTTGCCTCACTGCTGTTTTATTTGGGTGACATAGCTGTACGGGAAAGCAGAATTTAGAAAATTTATCCTGGTACAATTAATACCACTAACAGCATTACACAACATTTTAATTGGAAGAAATTGGTAGCAGGGTGTCATTAGTCAGGCCTGGCAGGTATAAGGTATTGTGATGGGGGGACGGGGAATGGGAAACAGTAACTGTTTGCAATAAAAGCGATGTATTTTATCATACTGGAAGCCAGCTAAAATCCTTTTGGTAAAACATGTTTTAATAGCGCTCGTTCACCACAGCGTCATCAGCTTCCAGGAGCCAGGTTTTCACTTTTAGCTTCTTTTTGTAAGACAAGGACAACTTTTTATACTTTTTGTCATTAGGGTTATAGTCATGAATTAGACAATATGGGAAAGAAAATTCTGTTGGAAACTGTTTAAAAGCAATCTTTGTACTTTTTTGTCGCTTTAATCAGTGATGAACGGCATTTCTCAGATTTCAACAGGTCTGTTCCATCCCGAGTGTTGTCATGCCTTTGCTTCTGGGAAATTGAAATACCTTAGGGTTGATGATATAATCGCTCACTGAAAAAGAAGCGTGTTGTCTCTAAATGGCTCATGTCTTCATTGAGCCAGGAAAATATATCGACGAATTTGCTTCTGGAGATTTAGGACATGTTCCCCTTTCCTCTCTCTCTTTTGAGTCAGGTGTAAGTTGGCTCTGATAGATGCTAAAGTCAGAAACACTAACCAGGTTTTTCAGGCAAAAAGTCCCTGTATTTGCAGGGACTCCCGTTTCCTAAAGCTAAGAATAATAAAGAAGTCTGTTGGGTATCACTTAAGATCTAGCTTTCCAAAAGTGTCAGGTGTTGGTGTTGGCTGAAGAAACGAAGAATGATATATATTTTAGTGACAGTAAAAGTTTGCTTTTGCTTTGCTAACCTTGCCGTTCACCTCAGCATGCCGCGCTGTACAATTGTTTCTTCATGCAGTACCATGTAGCCCTCCTGGGCTTCTGTTTTCTTGAGTGGAGAAGAGGAAGATGTGTTCGGTATCGTGTGTTTCTGCATGACCTGGCACAGAGCTCATGCCAGGTTGGGCTCAGGCTGTGTTTGAGATCCTCCCGGTTTTGGACTGTCCTGCAGCCAAAGGGGCGACCGGCGAAATGCAGGTGGCTTCTCCAGAAGGTGGTTTGAAAGCAGGGTAGGACAAGCCTGGCTGGAATGAAGGGTGGCAGCTGCATGACACGCGTGTGGTGGGGCTGAGCGTGAATGCTGCAGCGGGTGGCGCGGCAGGAGCGGCAGGAGCAGGGAGCCTCTCGCCCTTGCGCATCCCTGCAAAAATCTCCTTTTGCAAACACTGGAGCAGCTTGTTTCCAGCTCCCAGCAGGTCTCCGCAGCGTTCAGTGCCTCTACAATAAATTGTACCATAACCGTACCCTCACTCCTCTCCTCCGGGGCCCGGAGCTGGCACATCCTGCCACCGTCTTGGAAAACAGCCCAGAGCCACATTCCTCAGTCTCCGTGCTCCAAAACAGTCTTTTCTGCCAGGTTGGAGGCTTTTAAAACTTGTTTCGTGCTGTTCTGGCCCTTGTGCGTGGAAGTCTCTGACAGATGTGTAAATATTTCACAGCAAATGAAGCTTTTTGAATGAGTACGAAAATAAGAAAACATGGCCAGGTTTTCAATTCTCAAAATGAGCTTGGGAAGCCTTTACCTTCCCAAACACCGTGAGGCCAGCGCATGAGTATAGCCTAAGAATTTAACTTCTAAGGATGGGCTTTCAAGGACAAACTTTGGGAGCAGAGGTTGCATTAGCTTGTTTTAAAATTGTTGCATCCTTTATTGAAAAAACTTACAGAGAGCAGAAGCCTCAGATATAAATTTTGCATGTGTGTACTTGCCTGTTTCACATAGAAATGTATTTATTTCATTGCCATCTTCGAATTTCTTGGATTTTCCTCCTAGTATTTAAAAGAATGCTATCTCCCTGTTTTCATAAAGGCTTTAATAATTCAGGCAGGACATAAAACCAAAGTAATAGGATTTTGTGATTTTTCCTGCACTGTGCAAAAGATACCATCACAGGCAAAAGGAAAACATATAATTTGTAGACCACCTCAGGCAGAAGTATTTTTGCTCAAAGAGGTTTCTGAGCCATTTCAAAAAATGCACTATGTATAAAATTAGAACACTTTGTATAATTCATCGACAGATAAAAAGATTATATCATTAACTAAATTAGTCACTACAGAGGTTATTTGGCTCCTTCTCCTTTTTTTTTTTTTTTGGCACTGGAGTGATAGTAAATATTAATCTCTGAAAATACAACATTTAACCACCAGTTGCAACACTTGGTGCTGGGGAATGTTGGGGAAGTGGGCAGCTGGGGTCTTTTTTGATATTATAGTGATTTTTCACAATAAAATAAATAGTGATTTAAACAACTTTGGACAACAAGTTATAACAGCTGCCTGTAATTTTCACTAGAGAGTGGATACAAGGTATTAAGAAAGATCTAATTCAGTTCTTCCGTGCTGGAAAGGCTTATTCAGCGTAGCCTTGAGATATATGTTGGTTAATGGTCCAAATAAAGGAAGCATACCACAGAAGAAAAGATTTAAATCATCGTTATCTGTTTGGTTTAGGCTTTGTGCTCTTTGAGGGCACAATGGGCATGTCTTCAGCCGACATTTCTGATAGTGCCGTGATCCTTTGCAGTCACTCCGTCAGCACCTCGCTTTTCCTCCAACGGCTTTCATTTCATCAACAAGCTTTTCAGCTCCCCTGGACTGCACATCAGTGTCAGATTTGCCATTTCTCTCCCCAACTCTAATTATGTCTGTTCTGATCGGTCCATTTATGTCTGCTGCGGAAGATGACAGAGAAAATGGAGTGAGGCTTAGTGGAAAATTCAGTGCGTGTTCCTCTCCTTCAGAAAACTTGGTGAAGGCAGACGACAGAGTGTTCTTCAAGAACGGCAGTATTTGTGAGCGCTTCCGTGTTGGGCAAGGAGCAGCATCGCAACTAGAGTAAAACAGGCAACTTCATGCTCCAGAGCGTTTAGGTCTTTGCTTTTCACGTGACTGCAACTTAAACCTCCAGCTAAAATCACAAACGCCACATTGCCAAGAGAGACTGTGTTCCTCACCCCATGGGTAACAGAAGCGTCTCGTGAATTAAATTCCTCTGTACACACTTCTACAGATGGCACATCATTTTCTCGGAGATGGAATAATGGAGTGGCTCAAGATGAGCGCTTTGATGAAATACTCCATAGACATTCCTCTTGAAAAGGCTGTTGTAAATGCCGCCAAACTGAGATAATATTGCTCGGGGAACTCTGTTTTTTCCTGAACTAGAGCTAGCCAAAACCTTATGGGCATCTTTTTCGATGTTAATGGTTTCTGCGTTGTGTGTGCTTTCTGAGCCGACCAGGTGGGTAAAGAAAACACATTTAGCTGCACTTGGACTGCTCTGGAGTTGTTGAAGGACGGTAGGAGGATTGTCTCCTCGCTTTCAAAAATCATACAAGGTGTCCCATGTTCTTCTTTCCTCCCGGTAGCAAGAAGGGAGCCTGAAAAGAATGGAGTTTCTTCTCCAGACATATAAAGAAAACCTTTTAATGGCGGTGTAGGAGTCTTTCACTGGAAATAGGGTCTGATGGAATCACCTCATACTGCTGATAAATGTGCACAGATACAATAGATAATTGCTTTATTATTTAATAATAACTTCTATAATAAGTATAAATATTTAAACACTGAAATCCTGACTTCCTGCATCAAGAAGTTTCTGTAGTCTCCTGTCTTTTCAGTGTGGTCTTGGTGTGGATTCCCTTTTTTTATAATTTGACTAGTTGTATCTGGTGGGCTTTTGAGCTGCCTTCTCTCTGCATCGCTCTGGCACTTTTCCTTCCTGGGCTGGGGAATTTGGGTGCCCGCAGCCTCCTGGCCAGACCCGCCTCTGGAAGTGGAATCCAAGTGCAAACGTTCTTGGCTGGCACCTTTGTTTTCTGGATGTTCACGTGTATTGTGTGTATCTTCATAGAGGTTGTTCCCTACTTGTCAAGACAAAATTACTGGAAATAGCCCGTGTGACAATTCCAGGGGACTTTTCTTCATGTGTATTTTGTCCTGTTATAGGCTGCATTCCTTTAATACCCTAACATTTATTAAAAAATGGAGCAGTTCCATAGTTAAAGAAAATCCACACTCAAACCTCTAATGCGATGTGGAAGTGACTGGGCAGGTTTTTTTTCCAGAAAATCCAAAGGTAAAATCAAGTGCTGATCCTCGGAGATACACCGAGTGAGTATCTCAGCATACGAACGTTCAGCCTGCCGACTTATTACTTTGCATATATAAAGTTGCCTGCCGTCGTTTCTCAAAGGAGTGTCTGCTCTGCTTTGCTGCTTAGAAACTGCGGTCCACTTAAAAGAAATGGCATAATATATACTATAGTAATATATAGTGCTATAAATTATGTATCATAATATACATCACATGTGCGTTGTACATCAGATATAATTTTATGTCTAATCATAGTGTGTGAGATAATATATTTTATACGTAGGAGCTGGAATGCGCAGACCCCTCTTTAGGGAAATGGTTCAGAATGTGGATGATTTCCCTTTGGTTGTCGTTTGCTGTTGACAATATAGAAATGGTGTTTTCTAATCTCAGGTGCAGAAGCCAGTCAGTGGCATTTAAAAGGGACAGCTGACATGGTACTCATGTCTATCATTGTATTTTATTTATTTCTTCCTGCTTTCTTTTTCATTAGAATGCCGGTGTGTTCAGTAATTGGGAGGATGAGTGGATACCTCTGAAATGTAGCGTATTTACCAAGCTGTGGCTGTGTATCATGAAATCGGGTGTTGGGAGGCACCACCGGGGTTCCAGCGCTCCTGGTACCTCCAGCAAACCCAGACGCAGCTGCCCCTCGGATGGGCCACCTTAGAGGTGCCGGTTTGGAAATGCAGTGCTGCCGCAAGCTCTCCTGACTGTCTTAAAATATTCCACCACAAACTGGTAGAAAATGAGCGCGTCTCGCCTGCTGGATGTAGATGCGGTGTATAAATCACTGAGACTTGTTAGCTTTCCTATAGGGGAAGTACCATTCTGGTGCTTGCTTTATGATTTGTGCCACGTAATTACTGAATTAAGCCTAATTACAAGTGACTGGACTTTTTGCATATTGGGGTGGTGGCGGGGAACTTGCCATTAAGCGCTCGTCACAGCTCGCGCTTACGTTCCTCCCCGTTGTCGGATGTTCCTCAGTCGCCGGTGCTGCTGTAGCTGCCGTGTGCTTTGCCTCAGCGCTCTCTGACGCTGCTGCATGGGTTCGTTTTGCTCCTGGCCCTTCGCTCTGCTTCCCCGCTGCCTTTTTCCCTTTCACCGTATTCTTTCGTTCTAAATTCAGCTGCAAAATTAGCAAATAAATAAATAATGAGTTCAGAGGGACGTTTCCCACCAACCGGCTGCATCGTATTCCATGTCTACCCTCCGTTTGGCTTTGCTTGGAGATGCGTGTCCTGCAGTTCTTGCTTGATACAGTGTTTAACAGAGCCCACTCCATTTCTCAGCTCCCTCCTCCGTAATCAGGATGATGAATGACATTAGGCTACCTTTATTAAGTTAGGTAACACACGCCAAAGCTTATTCAACTCCAGCTTTTCCACTTGCTGCCTCCACTGCCAGCTGGGAAGCACTGGTTCAGCAATCTCCTTCTCCCCCCTGCAATAATTCCAAAAGTTCTGTTCATGCACCGTCTCTGAAGCACTATAATGCAGTGCGTGGCTTCTCAGATAAAGCTGTACACTTCTGCTTTATTCGGAAATTGCTTACTATCGCAGTAAAACGCCTTTTGTGCTGAGATCTGAAGATATGTCTTCTGGGTCAAAGTCAGGGTGTCTCTGTGTATTACTTTTCGGGTGAGTGTGGCGTAATGTTCCTTCTGCGACTGGGAAAAATGATATTGAAATAAAAGTTGGAGCGCGTGTAGGTTTTTTGGAGGGCTGGCTTATTATACATGAGTGCAAAAAGAAGAGAAGAAACTTCAGCAATACGTAAGAAAGCAAATTGCCTTTATGGTGTGCAATACAACATGCTTTTATAGGATTAGGGTAAGTATGGACGTTGTCTCTGGGTTGTTTTCTAAATAATTTTGCTGTTATAATATGCAGAGTAAATTGGCTCAGTGGTGCTCCTCCCTGCTCGATGCATGCCTTGTGTGTGATATAAAAGTAGAAATAATCTTTGTCAAAAGGCTGTTTTATAAAGAAGGAATAGTCTTAGGCTTGACATAAACCCCAGTTCTGGCTTTTTTATTCTACATTGCAGCAAAAGCAGGCCGACTCGGCTGACGTGTGTGTGTTTTTTGAGTTGTGTTGGCAGCTCGGAGGTGGGTCCGTGGCTCTCCAGAGGCCGCGGCTGCAGCGTAACCTGCCCTGTGCTGTGTCTGTGTGTAACGCGGCATCTGGGAGCAAGTGGCTGGGGCTCAAGTGCATCCCCCCCACCCCCCAGGCTATCACGAACTGCGGAGGTGGGGCTGGGGATGGTCCTGATCTGTTTGTGACAGTATTTCCAGCAGAAATCCAGCAGTTTGCATGTCTTGCCTTGCAAGAACTCAACACAGCCAGAATTTGGCTGAAGTTGAGCAAAACAGAGAGAGTGTGCTGGGGTTGAGTGAGACACTTGAAAAGTCTGCACTGATGTGTGCCAGCAGAGCTGAATGCTCTCGTCTCTTCATTGTTGCCAAATTTGCTTACATTTTCAAATACCTAGAATATAAATCCATTATTATTACTAAGTTATTTTGGGGAACTAGAATTTTCAGGGGAGGAGCCAAAAGTTATGCGGGATATTTAGTTTTCAATGCTTGTAGCTCCAAGTCTGTGTTACTTTGTAGTCCTGAAAGAGTCACGGAATCACGGAATTTCAGAGTTGGAAGGGGCCTCTAGAGATCATCCAGTCCCTGCCAAAGCAGGATTGCCCAGAGCACATCACTCAGGGCTGCATCCAGATGGGGCTTGACAGTCCCCAGAGAAGGGGACTCCACACCCTCCCTGGGCAGCCTGTCCCAGGGCTCTGCCACCCTCACCCGAAAGAAGTTTTTCCTCGTATTCGATCAGAACTTCCTGTGTTCCAGCTTGTGCCCATTGCCCCTCGTCCTGTCACTGGGAACCACTGTAAAGAGCCTGGCTCCATCCTCCTTCAACCCACCCTTGAGATCCTTGTGAACATCAATAAGGTCTCCCCTCAGCCTTCTCTTCTCCAGGCTAAAGAGTCCCAGCTCCTTCAGCCTTTCCTCATCAGGGAGATGCTCCAATCCCTCCATCATCTTTGTTGCCCTCCGCTGGACTCTCTCCAGCAGTTCCCTGTCACTCTTGAACTGGGGAGCCCAGCACTGGACCCAGTATTCCAGTTGTGGCCTCACCAGTGCAGAGTAGAGGGGGAGAATGACCTCCCTTGCCCTGCTGGCCACACTCTTCCCTCTGCAGCCCAGGATTCCATTGGCCTTTTTGGCAACAAGGGCACATTGCTGGCTCATGGATAATTTACTGTCTACCAGGACCCCCAGATCCTTCTCCTCAGAGTTACTTCCCAGCAGGTCCCCCCCTAACCTATACTGGTGCCTGACATTCTTCCTCCCCAGGGGCAGGACCCTGCACTTGTCCTTGTTGAACCTCATCAGGTTCTTTGCCCAGCTCTCAGCCTGTCTAAAAGACAGAAAGAATGGATTCTTTTTTTTTTGTTTCTTAAAATATTTTTACGTGCTCCACAAACACAGCAGGCTATCAAATTAATAAAGAATTAAAGCATTTTTTTTTCCCCATAGAGTTTTCTGCTAAGAAAATTGTGGAGTAATTAAATTCAGGTACATTCAGGTGAGGATCTCAAACGTTCTGCAAATTGAATTGTTTCTTTTGTTTGAGTGCTGATTCGGAGGATGCACCTACAAGTTAGCAGTTCGGCTGAAGAGTATAAAACTACTGAAGTGTTGCGGTGCTCTTTCGGGCCGTGTCATGTATCTGCTCCGCCAGGGACAAGGGGGGGATCATTAAACCTTGCTGCTGACTTACCGGGTCTCACAGGATGGGGGTTAGTCTAGTTGAGTTGCCATTGCTGCTGAGCTCTCATGCGGCTGATTCCCTGTCTTGTGTTTTGAGGCGAATTAACTGACTCATATGGACTTTCACATCAGTTTCCAGAGAAGCTTCCGAGTGGTCCTTTGCATCTTTCCCATGCTGGATCTCTCCCATGCTGGGGCACATGTCTGGCGTGCCGGATTCGTGCCGCTGTGGGGAGAAAGCAGCACGATGCTGCGATGCCAGGGTGCACCCCCTAATTCAGTCCTGTGCTCGGCAGGGTCTTCTCTGCCTGTAGCAGGGTGCAGGGGCCTCAGCCCTGCCGTGCAACGTGATGCCTCAGGTGCGCGTATCGGCTCATGGACACGGCGCTGAGTGTAGCCCAGGAACGTGGTGCCTTATCGCAGATTTTGGGGTTTGGTCTGCTGGTTTCAGAAACGTTCTGGGAAGCAGCATGTCACCAGCCAAGGGAGAGCTCACCAAACCAACATACCTGTCTTCTTTTGCCTTTCCCTCTCTTTTGCATCTAAAGATTAAAAGAAATCATCTCCGAGTTTTCAGGATACTTAGGGCCACATTATATCCTCAAGGACAGTGAAGAATCCTCTTGTCCTTCATTTGATTTCAGTGGTGTCACTGATGGGAAGTGGGAACGCGATGGTAATGAAGGTGCACGGGAGGCATTTCTGTTCATTATATCTGCAGAGCTACACGGAGCAGAGCAGTGGGAAAGTCTCATCGCCTGTTAAGTTGCTGCTTCTGCCTTTCACTACACCACTGCTGGGAGGATGGTAGTTACCCTTGTTGCATGAACAAGTGACAGACTAATTTTAATCTAACTCGTGCTGACAACAGCGTCTGCAGTTCTACTGTATTTGTTACTTGAAGTAGGCTTTTTAAAACTTGGGTCTTGTGAGTAGTACTAGAAGCAGGTGGCCACTTTGAGGAGAGTTTTATAACACTACAGTGTTTTCAGCATCACGACTTCAGCTGAATGACTTCTAAAGTAACTCTGTGGGGGAGTGCCCTATTTTTAGGTGCATTCTTTAATTGCTGCTTTTCAGTCTTCGGTGCAGTTTAAGTATATATTTCAACCTAAACATGCAATTTCTGTGTTTCAGATGAAATATTACTGTCATTCCACTACGAGGTGGTTTTTGCAATGTCAGAAAGTAGTATGCTGTTTGTTCTTTGATTTTAGTCACGTTTTAAGACAGAGATACTCTCAAAGGCAATGCATTCCAGCAGAAACCATGCCAGGAATTTCTGAGAAAAGGGTATGGTGTTACTAGTTCTGCTAAAAATGATCCTACGTTATTATCACCTTCCAACCTTACAGGGAGTTTGTCTTGGGTGAAATAATATTTCTGTGCAAGGAGACAAAAGCGTTCCTGCCCCGCAGCAACAGAAGATGATTGTATACTAATTAGGGAGGTAAATCTTCTACATTTCTGGTCTGTGTGAATCCTTGCGCAAAATGCCGTTATAAAGACAGTTGTGGTTTCTTTCAGTTGTTTTATAGTAATCTGAATATTTACCTGGGAGAATTATTGTTACCGAGGTGCCTGTGACAGGCTATCAGCCTGGCTGCCAGTTAAGTGTGTGCCAGACGCAGAGATGAGTAGAGTTTACCATATCGGCACGTAACAGGAGGGCTTCTTTAGAGGACACCCGTCAAACAATGTATCAGACAACCTACCTATTCTTATTTTCCCTACAAAAACGTCTCTGCGCTAAGAGTATATATTCACTGCTAGGCTGGGAGCCGGGTCTGACAGATTTGGGTTTTTCAAAGTCTTATAGAAAAGCTTCTATTTTTTTTTCTATTTTTTTCTATAAACTTTCACACAAAGAGCAGAGGAACTGGATGGGTAAATGTGAATCAGTGGTCTTCAGAAATTATGAGATGGTGATACTGCTTTGACAGCATTACTTTACTTTGGAAACCTTGCGTCAGGGAAAAAAACAACAGCAAAATGTAACCTCAGCAACTGCAAAAGATTTTGTTTAAAACAGCAATGACTTCTTAAAGTCATTGATGTCCTTTTTTATGAGATTTATCTTCCTCCTCGCCCTAGTGCAGCCTTGATGTATCAGGCAGCACATTCCCTCCTGTTCCCTTGCTATTCTACTCAGCTATTGCTTTTTGATTTGATATTCCGATCACATAAATTAGCCCAGAAAATCTTGTGGTTTCCCGTAACTCATAGTTCTGATGGAGTGTTTAGAATTCCAGCTTCCCTTGTTTATTCCTCCATGTTTTCTTGCCCTTGTGTCCAGTATTGATGATATTTGCTTTTATACCTTTGTTTATAAAACTCTCTGTGGGCTTTAGCTGAACCCTTTGTAGTCCCAGTTTGGAAACGGCTGTTAGGAAGTCTGTGTGCAGACACTCTTCCCCTTTTCTCTGAGGTGCGTTCTGTGCTTGCCCAGCAGCCGTGGTTAAAAGTCTTCTCATAGCACTGTCTAAGCAGCTTTCCACGTTCCTTCTGGCTCCATCCATCCATGCCAGAGTTGGGGTCCTCATCCTCTTGGCTGCCAGCCCCAGGTAAGGTCTCGGTGGCAGTACCGCTTCTCCCTGTTGCGTACAGAGTTTGAAGGTCATCCAGCCATGCTGTAATACTCCTGAACCTCCTTTTCTCGTTGCCTGCGCAGTGCAGCCCATGCAGAGAACTTCTCCTGCTATAGGAGCTCAGGAAGTTTCATGGGCCCCACTAGAGCACTGGACCAGACAAGGAGGAAGGGAAGGAATGTATTTTTTTTTAAGCTTTGTTAAGATACTGTCCTTTCTAAAGCAGCTTGTTAGACTAGTTGTGAGTTGTGCTTATAACTTTCCATAAACACTCCGTATCTGAGGTACAAGTGTACTTGCTATCTCTCCAGAACCTTCTAAGGTGCTTAGTGAAGTCCTTTCCCCACGGGTCTGGTGCTTCTGCAGGCTGCTGGGGGCATTTCAACCTGGCACAGGCCCCAATATTTTTTGTTTGTTTGGAGGGACATTCAGCAAACAGCCTTTCTCCCTTTGCCGTTTTGAACATTTTAGGAATAACGTCACAGGTTAGGACTTCCCCCATAAACAGTTCTGTGTGGAAAACTGTAGAAAAATAGGAGATTTTGAATTTAGAACAAAGGCTTCCAATACTAAGATGTCTGTGGACATTCAGTTGCCAAAAAAAGGCGGGGGGGGGGAAGAATATTCAGTCATGAAGAAAATTGATCACATTACAAGAATTAATAAAATGACCAGTGAATGTCATCTTCTGTAATAAAGTTTCATTCCCCAGACTTGCATTTATCTCCTGTATTGACACATTGTGATGCACATAGTTATACACAGAGAGTGCCATTCCATGCTCTGGCAGCTCCTAATGAATCCTTCTCTTTGGAAAAAGAACATATTTGGTTTATTGTTACGCCCTTGTTATCTCGGGCGTAGCTGCTGGTGAGTTCTATCAACCTGTCTTTCTTCTGCTTGTAGAACTTCTGCAGTTTATTTTATTTTTTTGTGTTGTGGTCAATGTGTCAGCTGAATATTCCAAATTTCTTAACGGCTTTAAAACTTGCTCCTGCCTTTTGGAGTAGCAGGTGTTCTGGCACCTGATACGTTGTGCTACGCTGGAGGGCCAGATGAAACATCCCGCCGAAAACGGTGGAAGTAGTTGTTTCTGTGGGTGAGAATTTATTGTATGCAGCCTGTGTAAGGCTGGAATTGAAGAGTTCTGAAATCACATAGCTTAATAAAAGGATGACAGTGGGGTTTTTGTGAAATACAGATGGTGTTTCCCATGAGCCATTTAAAACTTAGCTGATGTCATAAAAACAAAGAGCTAGACTTAAGGACACTATTCCTGGTGACCTCTGCTGACACTGCTAAGCTTTTCCCAAGAGTTCAGCATTTAAGAGGTTATATTGGAGCAGAGAAATTTTTTTAAGCGCTCTGAAGGTTACCATCCTTCTAAGCCTGTGGGTTTTGTCTGTTAGTGTCTCTCTTGGGCTGATGGCAGTCTTGATAAGCGCAAATAAATGACTGCAACTTTCTGGCTCCATCTCATCTTTAGGATTTTGGAACGCTACGTCCAAGATCAGATTCCCGGTGCAACGGTCGTGGTGGAATCCATCGGTGCGCGGAGGTTTGGGGATGGGTACTCTGAAGAGGATTACACCAAGTCTGACCTCATGGTCTACGCAATCGACCCACAAACAAACAGAGCTATAATGAGGAACGAACTTTTTAAGTAAGTATATTGTTTGTTGCTCTTCCTATATTTCTGCGGACTGTTTGGAAGCCTTTTGGTCTGTCTCTGTTAGCAAGTGGTTCAACACAAAAGGAACAGAAAAATGGATTGAAGCAGTTGGTGCACGCCCCTGCACCTACCCTGTGTGCAGCTTGGGAGTGTACAGCTTTACCGGCTTCGGTCCATTCCCTTGAGCTGAGTGACCCCAGAACGCGTGACTGGGACATTGTCACCATGAGAGCTTGCAATACATTTTGTCCACCCTGTGGAGGATCTCCCAGTTTGAATTCCTCTGAAGGAATTTACTTGCTACGTACCAAAACTTCTCTGTGACCTCCAAGCAAGAGCTTTGGTGCTCCACTCATTGACTTTCAGTCTTTCTGCAGTTTCCACTTGGAGCCTATCTCTTTCTCTTTTCTTTTTTTGTGGAAACCAAAGGAGAAGAAGAAAGGGAAGGGGAAGGAAGAGAGGTGGTGTGCACCTAGTGCGTGTGGCATGGCCCAGGTGTGCACCTACATCCAGAAGGCAGTAGTGCACCAAGGTGCCCAGTGGGCTGTGTGTCCCAGCAGCTGCTAGAGGAGGTGGGGAACAGCAGTAGACAGGCCACTCACAATTTGATGTTGTTCTGCCTTGTCAGTTGACTTCCAAATTAGCAGTTAAATTGTGTTACACAATGAGCATCACATAAAACGAAAGAGCCGGCTTTTCATTGCCTGATTATACTCACAGTATGTTGGCAGGGAGTTGGCCAGCTCTGGTCACTGCAGCAGAGCAGTTTGACAGGGGACCTGTGCCTTTGCGCCTTAGCAGAGCTCCGGTGGGTACCGCTCCGGCCAGCCGCTGCTCTGGGGGCCGGCGGTAACTCCGCGCTCTGCCTGCAATAAGAAGAGAAGCCCAAGATTACATGGGGAAGGAAATGAAATCAAGGTAATCTCTTTACACGGTTTTTCTGAGTCATCACTAGCAGCAAGTAGGTTCTAAGGCGAAATTAGTATCTCAGCCCCTTCAGTTGCCGATATATCAATATGGTTGTAGAATCATTTTGTTAGAAATGGTATTTTTGTGTTTCAGCATTCTGCATATGATTCAAACCAATGAAAATGCTAATCAGGCTCTTCTACTAAAGAAGCCGCTATTTTGGGGGGTTTTTTTTGCATGAGTTTCACCTCTGTGTTTGCTTTTTATCTCGGTGAAAACTAGACCAGACTGCTCCATGACGGTATAAAGCAGCATGTCAGTCAGCAGCCTGAACACCAGCTGTCTGTGAGCCATGTCGGTGGACTGTGATTGAAAAAGGGCTTGTTCTTCTGAGCTCTTAATTTTAGAGCAGATGAATTACAGCACACTAAAGCTCTGCGTATATTCAGGTTTGTAGCGCACAGTGTTGGCTCATGTCCAGCTTTTCATCCACCAGCACCCCCAAGCCTTTCTCCGCAGGGCTGCTCTCTATGCCATCATCCCCCAGCCTGTATTGATAGCGAGGGTTGTCCCGAACCAAGTGCAGGACCTTGTACTTGGCCTTGTTGAACTCCCTAAGGTCTCTAGCTCATCCAGGGCCCTCTGGATGACATCCCATCCCTCTGGCACATTGACTGCATCACTCAGCTTAGTGTCGTCAGCAAACCTGCTGAGGGTGCACTTGACCCCACTGTCTGTGTCATCGATGAAGATGTTGAACAGCACCAGTCCCAGTTCGGATCCCTGAGGGCCACCACTTGCCGTGGCAATACAGCCTCCTTCCTTCTGGTGGCCATTTGTTGTTTGTAGGTGTCTCCATGGTCATACTGTCTTTTTAGGTCTCAGTGGTGCACCAGGAATTTGTGTTCACTTGCCCACTGCCAGAGCTGCTGATCATACCCAGAACGGGGTTTCTCTGATTTTATTCCCAATTTTATTCACGAGTGGAAGTGAAATTAGGGAAACCTGTCAGGAAGTGAGCAGAAATCCCTGATAGATAACTGTTTTCCTTTCTCTCTAAGGAAAAGCGACAGTTAACCTGCTTGCAGTGCTCCTGCAAGTGACTGTTGTTCCTCAACCCACTCTCAAAACTAGTCTTATTGAAGTGTATCTTACTGCCTTACACCCGGACTATCTACTGATCCTTCTTTATCATTAGTTTTCCACTTTTGCCGTTTGTAAATTCTTTCAGGTCTGTGTTTTCTTCCAGTGATAGCCAGTTTGGAGTACGGCCAAAGTGGGATCCCATTAGAAATGCTCAAGGTCAAAAGGACATTATTCAGTGCTGTCCAGGTTCAGAAAATTTATATGACCTTAATGACAGTTGAAAATCCTCATGCCCTTTTACTCCTCCCTTTGCAAAGCTCTTTGCAACCCCACTATTACTAGTATGTGATAGTGAGCTAGCATCCCTGCGTGGAGGCAGCTAGCCCTTTCAACTCCATTAAAAGGATCTTTTTCTGATGCAGACTCTCTTCACGGACAGAAAATGTGTCCGTCCTCATTTTGGTGCCCTTCGAGTATACACAAATGTCTTTTTAGGGATGTTTGTGTGTCCAGTGACAGACACCGAATAGAATAAAGAAAGGTTAAAAAGCAGTTTTTCAAATGTGAAGGGAAGGTTATTCATTTGAGGGGTCTGAAAATCTATGGGGTATCAGCTTAGAAGCAACCTCATTAAAATGCTCCATGTGCCTGCATACTCAGCTTTTTTTCCTTCTCTTTTCTCTCTTCAAAAGCTTTTAAATATTTAAATCAGCAAAATCCCAGGGAATGCTTTCCTGGCTTTAGGGTAGAGGTGAGTAAGTGTCAGCTTACTAAAGTAAGGAGAGAAAATGAAGCGAGAGTTTTGTGGCTTGACATCTGAAGTTGACATCTGAAGTTAACACGTTTTTGCTAGCGAGTGGGTGAACCTCAAGAGGTTTGGCTCAGCTCAGGTGCTCACCCAAGTCTGAAAAGAAATTCCTTCTGCGACCATCTTTCCTGGAGTTTTCATCTTTAGAGGGACGGCTCAATGTTCTTCCTGCCCCAGTCACAGGATGCCGTAGCAGTGGTTGTCCCCTCATTGGGAAGAGATTGCCAAGAGTTACGACCATCCTTCTGCCAACCAGGAATCTTCTCCGGATCCTAGCAGAAAAGAGATCAACAGGAGAAAGGATCATTTAATGAATTGGATACAACGGGAGAAAGGTTAGAAAGTCAGAAAAAGATGGAGCCCCTGAGTTCAAAAATTTAATTAGCCAAGATGTTTTCCAAGTGTTCAAAAATGTCATGATGGATACAGAAGAGAGAACGGTACCAACAACACAGATTTAACACATGGGTTCCACCAGTTGTGGTTTTAACGCCACCTGTAAAATGACTGCGTATTGGAAGACACCTGTGGCTTTCCTTAAATGAGCTTTTTGGGAACACCCTGCTGTGTTTCTGCTTACAAAACATAGTGCAGGCCCTGACTTGAACAGAGGTTACGTTAAGCCTGTCACCGCTTGAAAACAATATCTGTGGAGGTCTCTTAAGGAATGTGGGGGTAAGTTGAGGACAGAGTGGAGCAGAGCCACCCGTTTGCCTTCGCAGACGGAGTGCTGGGGGCACACAGACATCACTTGTGACTCCCCCTGGCTGGTGCTGGCAGCCAGGCGCAAGTCAGGGCAGCGCTGGGGTCCCAAAGGTGCTCAGCTTTACGCTGGGGCTGGGGAAAGCACAGTCAAGACAGCTAATGCCCGTCAGCAGCCGAGCAAAGTCACGCTCGTTACCAGCTGCAGAGCTGCATTTCTACCAGAAATCAATGCCACTAAACCAAGGCTAAGGTTTGAGGCTCCAGTAATCGCCTCTGGGAGATGTTGCTCCAATACATCAGGTCATGCCCACAGTCGTTTATGAAATGAAGAGGTTGAAGCTTGAGGGTAGGTTGGCTCTGCAGAGGGATCCGGACAGGCTGGATCGATGGGCTGAGGCCAATGGCATGAGGTTCAACAAGGCCAAGTGCC
>VXBO01012500.1:130474-178540 GCA_013400135.1 Rhinoptilus africanus
AGGTCCCTTCCGACCTCACCGATTCTGTGATTCTAAGGAAATGCGGTGTACTCTGGGCGTGCTGGACCTATGCTGATGTGCACAGCGACGGCGCATGCACAGACGGTGCCATACTCGCTACCAGGCTGTTTTGAATGGGCCAGGAGCCCCAAACGAGTAGTCCAATCCCACATATTTGCATTCAAGCAAATTGTTTGGCTGGAAAACAAAGACATGATTTAGAAGTCGTGGACATAACAGCCACGTTGTGTTCCTTATTGCCAGCTGGGAAAACCCATGTGTCTCTCAAGATATGCTGATTTTTCCCTATCCTGTACTTTGTAAGACTGATACACAATAAGAGATTCATACTTTTCCTTAGAACTGTTATGAGTGATTACCTGACATTTTTATTCATCGGGAATCTGTCTGGTTACACAGAAGGATGGGTCTGAATAGTGACTGTGCTTTGTTGTTTTCTCCCTCTACCGCAAACTCCTGAAAGACTTTGAGGCCACTTAGATAATTTCACAGACTGAAACGCTCAGCCTTCTTTTTTATCTTTTATACGAGAGAGGGTTTGATTTATTGGAGCATAAAAAACAGTTGAATCCAGAAAATTTCTCCTGCATATATTAAGTGGAAAATGTCCACCATTAAAAATAAAATGCTTACCCTGCCTGAATCTTTTGCACAATGTGTCATGTTTCATCATGGAGTAAATGCGCACGGTTGAGTTACGAACCTGTTAAAATGGGGTTTGTCAAGAAAATGCTAACAGAATTTTAACTGAGAGATTGTTAAAATCTTCCAGAGATGTAATGCTGTCCTACCTGAATGCTTTTGCCAACTCAAAGGACATGTAATATGTACCAGTGACATCTAGCGTACAACAAAAGGATCAGAACGCTGTTCATACTCGGTTTATGTCTTGTCAACCATCATTGCCGGTCTTTAAGCTGTGAAAAGGGATTTTTGCTCAAAAAACCAGCAAATGTTTTAAGGAAGAAATCAAGGAATTAGTTGTGAATATCAGCAGAGGATGCTAATACAAAGGGAAATTATTCTTCGAAATGCCTTGGGCTGCTTTTTGTGAGCATGTGGGTCTGTGAGTGAGCAGTCAGTGCCCTTCTTTGAAGTCGGCATCAGGAAACCAGCACCATTTCATCATCCAGGCGGAGCTGTTCTGCTTCTCAGGAGATCGGGATAATAGGTTACATTTACAGGTCAGACTGCATCCTCCCTCAAATTCAAAAAAACCCAGGGACAAACAGGGCTATGAGGGTTTATCAGTAAATTAATTTGTGAGGAAATCAACTGTAAGAAATGAACAACCTTTAAGAAATGGTCTTTTAAGAGTGTAATTTCTGTTTCATTATCAGACTAAAGAAATAAGAGCTATTTTGGATTTTTTTTTGTAGACATCCGGAATTTATATGCAGAAATCCTTTCAGAATATTTTTGTAGTTGTTGTTTTTTGTGGGTTTTTTTTAAGCTCAGCATTTTTCACTTAGCTGACTTTCTCCAGGAGAAGTGCTGTACAGGTAAGGGTGGGGGCTTCTGCTGTAGCTAAGAGCTCGCAGGATGCCCCTCCATCCTAATGGGAGCCTCCTCCTTCGATCTGTAAAGCTGGAGCCTACTCCTTGGCAGCTCGCGAGAGAGTCAATCCTCGCTTCAAAAGTGATCCAAGAATTTTTATTTTCCTTTGGAAGTTAAAGCCTTGGCCAATACGCTTTTTCAAATAAAACGTTGGCCAAAATATTTTTTCAAACTCCTGAAGTAAGTTTCTTTATCAAACATACTGTTTGCCATCAAAAAGTCAGGCAATAGAAAATTTTCCGTCATATGGGAAATGAGGTCATCTGTTTAGGGTTTACCTTTGTCTCCCTGTCTTTAAACTGCCAATTATCAGATCAGATACTGAACTTCTTCCACTGCATTTGCCTTTTCAGGGGCTGTTCCAGTCCCGTGCTTGATAACTACGTTGTTCCAAGTCCCCCTCCCAGGGGATGCCCAAAGGGAAGATGGGCATTACTATAGGTCGCAAGCAGCGACAACAGCGCGCGGTTCTTGGTTAGCTAGTGCCCTAGTTTTGCCTAGGACCTAACTCTGTCTTAACAGCATGCCCTGTAGGCCTGCTTGAAGCCAGTGTTTTTCTGATAACTGTATAGATATCTTATTGTTACTGTAATTAGTAATGTTAGTCAAGATTTTTCTGGTATCTGGCAGTGTTTGGAGGACCCCTGAAGTTTAAATTACAGTTTATTCGAAGCAATTAGTGCTTTTCCTTTTGGAAGAGGCGTGAAACTCCAGAAGAAATGGCTTCCATCTTCTTAAAATAAGAAAAAGAGGAGGCAATTTACAGTAATCTCAGTCTGTCATCTGTTGTTACCTCCGCTTTGACTTTAAGGAAATGAGTGCAGATGATGTAGCATTTTCTAAGATGTTACTGTTTTCCTTGTTATGACTGTCCTGCATCTCTCAGGAATGTTGCTACAAATTCCACCCAAAACTGGCCGTGATGGAGAGGATGCCGTCAGATCGCCTGGAGCCAGTGAATAAATTCCCTCAAGCACTGTGCCAAACGTTGAGAGGGCACATCCTTCAGCTGCTCTGATGTTCACTCCCACTGGAGAGGAGTTTATCTGATCCCTGTCCTGTGTTTGACTCGTGCCATCAAAGAGCCCGTGCTATAAGAAAAAAGTCATACTCAGATAATTCAGTGTGTAGTACCCGCATTACAGTCTAAGAAAACGGCAGGGACACGGAGGCTGAGTGGAGAGAGCAGGTGTGAGAATGAGGTTCAGAACTGATGCAGCTGGCAGAGAAAATATTAATAAAAACATATTTTTTCCAAGTCCCTTTTCTTGTTAATAGGAATTTTCCAAATCCCTATTCTTTTTACTATTGAAAGAGAAGTGAAAAGGGAACAAACTGTAGGATGTCACCCCAGCTGAAGAATTTCCCTGAGAAGCTGAGGAAGGTCCTCTAGAAATTAGCCGCCTTTAGAGTAGGAGCAAGTTGATCTTTAGGCCAGAGTGGTCTTTACAGATACGTGCAGGAGGGTTAGTTAATCCTCTGCAACACACCACTGAAGGATAAAGCACAAAGCAAGCGGTTTGCCGTGCTGCTCTCAATGACGTGGAGAACTTTTTGCCCCTGGAAATGAGGATAAGCTTCAGCTCACCTCTCCTTTTCAGTGTTTAAACTGTGTTCTGGCATTAAGTGCATTGGAGTTATCACTAACATAGGGATTATGGGGAATTACTAATATTCTTAAGCACATAAAGAAGAGGTATGTGCTTTATCAGACCACAGTTATTAACCCAACTACGCAGCAATTCAAACACAGTTAATGAACTTGGCTGTAATAGTTTTCTTTTGTGGCGTTGAAGGTTCCTGGATGGCAAACTGCTGGATATCAATAAAGAGTTTCAGCCGTACCTGGGGCAGGGGGGACGCATCCTGGAGATCCGCACCCCAGACGTGGTGGCGAACGTCAAGAAGCAGGCGCAAGCCGTAGGCTACACAGAAGGCGCGTTGCTCGCTCTGGCCGTCATAATCATCCTTTGCTGTATGCCAGCGATTTTAATAGTTATGGTCAGCTACAGACAGTAAGTACTCCTCCTCCTTTTTCTGGTACCAACCTTGTAGTAGGGATGCTAAACTTCTTAGCAGAACTGCTTTGAAAATTATCCTTCATTGCAAGGAAGTTATTATACAAGGGAATATTTTTAATTTCCCTCTCGCGACAAGAGTTGGTCAATGCTTGATGCGGGCCGTGCATGAAAAGAGAAAATGCATGGGAAGTGCATCGTGCAGTTTTAGAATACGTGCCAAAACACAAGATCGAAAGCCAGGAGTCTGAAACACAAGTGTAGATTTGGAGCTGCATTCCATGCCAAGAAAAAAAAAAAAAAAAAGGAGGAAAAGCGCACTGTTTCAATAAATTAATCAAAAATAAAGTTGTGCAGCTCGAGGCAAATAAGGGGACTCAACTTTTTTTGTTTAAATCCTACAATACTCACAGTTATATTTTTTCCCTAGCTGTATGCTTCTTAATTGCAAATGTTTCATGAAGAATTGATTTTGTGCCATTTTAGCACTATCTAAAGCAGCATACGCCAGAGAGAACCTTCTTGATATTTCCACTCACCTCTCATAGACTCAAGAGGTTTACGTAAGTGGGCTAATAGACTAATTAAAGGATCAACGTCACTAACAAGCTCTTCTCAACTAAGCCTTTTCAGGTCCACTCATATTTAAAATCAATGTATTTGGACTTAAAGGCTGTATATTTATTCCTTAATTTCTTCTCATGAAAGATTTCTAATTCCACGTGCATGCTCTAAGCACTCAAAGAATTAACCATCATTACAGAATCAAAACACAAATAATTCTGTGCATCTTCCCCAGTAAATGGCTATATTCAACTTCTGCAAACATGGGTCTGTACGTCCCTATCTTTCTAACCTCATTTTAAAATTGGCCAAGTAGCTGGAATGCGATACGCCCTCATCCTGGAAAACCTCTGCTCCACAGGACCATGTAGGAAGGGGTACCCAGAGCCCTGCTGGATTTGTCTTTGGTTGGTTTTCTTTTTTGCTGCTTTTGTTTTTACGAAAAATGCTGTGGCGTCTGCTCCCTTCGTTGTGTTGAGGGCAGGGAGGTGTCAGTGGCTCTGCAGACTCCTGCTGCAGTGTTGCATCAGTCTGTGGGAGGAGAGGGCACGGAAGAGCTGATGTACATGTATTACGGTCAAGCAGTTGCAGTCCGAATGGTGCAGTAGATGTGGTACGATACGCCAGGTGAGATTTAAACCGTGCATTTTTCCTTTCTGCACTGCAGCGAGGAGTTAGCAAAGCACTATGTTAGTCATCGTTTAAAAAGCATATCCTCCATGAAAAAACAGCAGCCTGCCTGCGAGCACTCTCCCTGCTGGCATCACAAACATTGCCAAGGATAGCCATTTCTTGATGGTTACTGCACATTCTTTGGATTATATTTACATCCCAGTTTCTCCAAACAATTTGGGCCAAAGGAATAAGAATTTTAAAGGTGTTTGAAAGAGCTTGACAGACTTCTGCGCCATTGGGATGGTAGTGCGTCTCAAACCGGCGATTAGTTTGTGTTTGTTGTTACCTGAATTGCCTGTTTCTTTACGAAATCTAATAGCAGTATTTTTCCTTGACATCTGTTAGATTATCAAAAGATTATCAGTCTCTTTTAAGAGCGTGAAGGAATCTGTCTAACTTGATTTCATCAAAAAACCCACGTTTTTACTGTCCAGAAGTATGACTTGGAGTTGGATTTATAGCAGATCGATGTGAATAAATTATACTTTTATGAAAAATACATCACTGAAGAGTGCCAAAGAAAATAAAAGGAATTTTAGTGTTAATATCAACACCAAAAGCTATCCTTAGCCCTTTGGTTTGTTTTTTTGCATTACAGCCTTTTTTCTCCTTTTCAGAAGGAGTTTAAGTATTTTTCCTGATAACATTCTGGCAAAGTAGGTGCTCCAGTCTGCCACCGAGTGTGGAGATAGCGGGATAAATGCAACTGTCATACCCACAGCACAGATAATGGAAGTATTAAGATTTTTCTCACTGTTAAATTTTTTTGTGGGCAGGAGGTCCATTTTTCAGTGCTTTCCAGATTCAGTGATCAGCTTACTAAATTTTGTAAAAATAATAGTTACTGACAAGAAAAGTAATTTAATTTATAAAATGATGACCGTTAAAGTGCAGCTCAGTGCCTACATTTATGACCTGTAAACAAGGCAGAAACTATGATTATTCTTTTCTATTAAATAGTGTCTTTGACCCCATAGGTAACTATATATGACCCCATAAGGTAACTATAAATAATATATTATTTGCTAATCACAAAAGACCGGTATTGTCTAAATAAAACCAAAAATAATACTTCACTATTGAAGATGTTTTCCGTAGCGTTCTTGAAACGTTAAAATGAGTTATAAAAATGCCCCCCCCCTAATAATGTCTACCTGTTAAAGGAATACTGTGAGGTATATTCAGGTTTTCACGTCTTCCTCTTTTCTCTGTGTGTGCCAGGGAGTTGTTTTCCGTAGGCCCAAAGCAGTTTTCCCCGCTGCAATTCATGTTTATGCCGACTGCAGAATTGTTTCAAGAGTATCACAAATAGCAGCTAAACACTGTTCAGCTCTGGAAATTATGATTCTTTAAACATGTCATTAATTCTGTAATTTTATGTGTGGAATAATTAAGTAGCATCTAGTTTATTTCTCCTATTAGCTTCACTGTTTAGGGCAACTGTTGCAAACAGAATTCATTTAACCTTCCTTTTTATCTCTTTATCTTTTTTTTTTTGCATAACAAAACAGATTCAAAGAGTAAGTACTTCTTTTCAGCTTTGTTTCTAACAGATTGCATAGGAATATTGACAGCCTGCCAGTCCTTATTTTTAAGAATTTTCAGTGAGACTTGCTTCCTGTGCTCGGGCTTGTTCCTGAACACGCTGTCTGGCGAGGTTAGAAGTTACTTCTGTGTGGTTTATTATGGCATGCGAGCACGCATTAAAGATACTGTGGTTCAGGACATTGCCTGTTTCTCACCAGAGGAAAAAGCAGGTTTTTCCGTGCGCGTGGTATTCATGGCGAGTGCCTGTTAGGCTAGAGCGCCCAGAGAGACTTCCCTACAAATGGCCAGGTATCGACCACCCTCCAAAGCAAAGGGGGGTACATCAGTCACGACATCTCAGTGGCGCTCCCCAGGTTACACATATGAGGGACCACAGGCTTTGTTTTCTAGACACAAAATAGAGATTTGTTTCATAGTGAAAATAATTTTTTCAGGACAGCTGTTCATTGAGACAGAAATTTCCCAGCCAACTCTAATGAGAAAGGAGTTGTAAGTGATAAACCTTGCCAGAGACTTTTTTTGTGTTTAAAATTACAGTTTCTTGGCACTTGAATGAAGCGCTTGACCAAGAGCTTACTCTCTCCACTGTTAGTCTTGGGCAGCCAGAACAGATAAACCTCCTAATGAGAGCAGTCTCAAAGCTCGTACATACATTATTTCCTAGGAAGTACCTTCTGCGGCAGCGACGTGCTGCCAGTCGGGGGACTTCTTTCCGAGGGGAGCTCTGGGATTCCACTGGGAGAGCACAAGTAACAGAGAGCTGAAAAAGCCAGGAAAAGATTATTACTTTTTTTCGAAGTTGACATGTTTTGAAAACTGCAGGAAAAAGCATAGATAACCTTACACCTTGTATTAGTGTATAGAGTGTTTCTAATGAGTATTTCTCCCTCCCCACGTGGCTTACCAAAGGCGACAGGCTGAATGTGCAAAGACTGCGAGAATCCAGATGGCTTTACCAGCAGGCAAACCGGCAAGCACTGCTGCCAATAACCTCTACGAAGAGCTTGGCGACAGCACCATGTGAGTATTCCTTGTGATACATCAATAAAACTGATAGCCACCGAAGCCGTGATTCACTTTTCAGGGATATCGCTTCATGCAATCTAAGTCAAAAAGGCTTTTCTTCCTGAAGAGGTCTTTCCCCAGTTGCTTGGGGTTCTCAAACATCCGGAAAATAAATAGGATGACTCTGTAAAGAGAGAAAAAACAGTTTAACCTGCTAGTGGGGATTTCTTGTAGCGCATGGGGAAATTTCTAACAGTTTTTACGTTGGCAAAAAGCAAGGTATAACCAGATGTATTTTCTAGAGGAAGGGAAGAGCCTACTGCAGGACACTGCTGCCAGGGGGAGCCAGGACTGGGCTCCTTCAGTGCCTTGGCAGATCCAGGCCAGCATTGCCACAGCTTTCAAAGCTGTTCACTAAACACATCCAATGAAATTGCTGCCCCAAAGTCCCCATTTGCTCTTCTCAGAAATATTCTGTTGGGTAAACTGAGGGGGTTTTGGTTCTAAATTTGAAACTGTTTGAATATCGAAATTAAAGGAACTATCAAAATAGAGAAACCACTAGCAGTTCGATGAATGTATCTTTTACCTCTTATACGCTCTAAAATGATAATACTGCAAAGATGCCTACCTTTTCATGCTTCTGATAATCTTAAGTTTATGGAGTCCGATAACGATTCAACTCCCAGTACAAACATATTGCAGTGGAGAATAGCCAATTAACATATGTATCATCCCGGGGGGGTTGTTGATAAGCGTGCCACACTTCATCTATGTTTGTATTTTAAAGCCGAGTAATGCTGAAGAGCGTAGCGTTAACAATAGGTTTGGAGGCAGGTAGAGAGCGCGCTGCTGGGGGTGGTGAGGATTGCCCAACTCCTGCTCTGTTTCCAATCAGTATTTCTTTTGCTCAGAAAGTTGAAATTTTCCAGATGCCGTGATGGAGTTTATGAAACGTTAAGGAGGCATGAGAGAGTGCATCACTGCTGCTTTAACTCTTGGCCATCTGAGTGCAGTCTCTGCTTGAAATAATTCCAGAGCTTGAGCTTTTCTGTGTAAATAGAGGCGTACACTCAAAGGCAGGACTGCTGAATTTCCTCCCGTGCCTTTTGCCTTTGTGGCCTGTTTCTGCTTGGGCAGGAAGGGAGGAAAAACCTATATGTGACAGTAGTGTATAATCACATTTTTGAATTGAGGACTTCAGTTTGTGAGCCACCTGAGATCACAGCGGTACACACTTACACATACAGTGAGGTGCCCTGCTGGAAAAAATTCCCATTTCTTTTGCATTTAACTCAGTTTCTACTGAAATTAATGACTCGCTTCTACTAGTTTTTCTGGCAGTGATACTAAGGTGATTGTCTGGGGGAACTGAATATCCCAGTGGATGACTCTGCGTTTTGTACTGATGAATACCTTATGCTGAACCTGGAACAAGCCTCGTTTTGCTGGGGTTTTACCTGCAAAGATTTTTTTTTTTATGTTTAGTACTGCAACATACAGGTGCACATGTGCAGATTTGCAGTATTGATTTTGAGGCTTAGGTTTATGTCCATTTTGACTAAAAACAGGCTTAGTTGCACAGAAGAAGGTGCCATATTTGGAATATTTTCTCTTAGATGTCTTTGCATACAGCTATGATATACTCATATCCATCATGCTAAGGAATTGATTAAACATAACCTAGTAAAAATCCTTACAAGATAAATGAAAATCCCAAGGATTTTAAAGAAAATAACATGCTTTGATGAAGATAATTACATATTATTGGGGTTTTTTTCTTGTCAAATATTTGATTTCAAAGCACTGGTATACCTTAGGAAATTATTATTTGGGAAATACCTGTTATTAACATTTTTCATGAATTTCAGTACAGTATTTTCTCTCTTTAGTTGTCCTAAGACAGTCATCTTTCATTTGTGGTGCTGCCTTGTGTCTTGTTTTCTTAATTTGGTGTTTATAGCAAATGAAATGGAACTAAGCTCTTTAGTTTTAAATCTGCCTTGTCTCATAATTTTCATTTTTCTCTGTCTTTGGATACATAGGCATCAGTAAGTAAGCTCATTTCATTGTCTTAATCTTTGTAGCTGGTAGAAACGCTAGTCAATTTTCCTTTCAGTAATTCCCATTAAACCCTGCAATCTGTAACTCATATTTTATTTGTCCATTGATCAAGTACAGGAAAGACATTTACTGTGAAGTTTCAATACTTCTGTGCTTCTTTATCCTTCTCTTGGAAGCAGAGATGAAGTATGATTGCTGAACTTGAATGGTATTATTTCTAAAGCCAAATAGTCCTGCTACCTTAGAAGAACCGAACAGAAGCGCCACTGAGTGCATGCACAGGGGTTTGCTTTCAGGTCGCGGACTTAAGATCTCACAATTGGATGGAAGCAAAATCTTTCTTGTCCGCTATTTACAATTCCTTGCAAGGACTTTTTCTTCAACTTACAGAATATGCTTCAAACTGGTGAGCTGGTGTTTCTCATTGATTAAAATACCCATATATAAACAGAAAAAGATTGCAGGATAACCTCATCCTTGAGAGCCATCCTGTGAAGTGAGGAAGGAACTGTGAAGCTTTTGAAATAATCTGTTCCAGTAGCATAAAGGATACATCATCCTGCATGAGCCTTCTACTGGAGGGTTTCCTTCAAGTTCAGAATCATTTCTTTCTCTCGCCTCCGGATAGATTGAGGGTGCTTGACCAACCTCCAAGTATGCTGTTTGGAATAAAGAATTAGTTTATTATTAGTGTAAAGTCGATTATTTTTCATACAGTTATATTCTGCCCAAAGGCAAGCCTTAGGCATGCCAGTTTTTGGAAAACTGCAGTGCTTGGGGAGAATTTATTCACTGGTACAACCCCTTGTGGCATTGCTGGGTGTTATTTGCAAAGGCAGAGTGATCCCTGCGGTGCAGTGATGCTTCCCGTCCGTCCTCTCAGGTTCCCATGATCATTAGGAAGTTCACATGTGTGGGTGACCTCCCACGTGTGTGGGTGACCTCCCAGTCAAAACAAGAAACAAAAATTAAGAAGCAAATGTATTTCATTACTAATACAGGCTTTCGGGGGACTTTTACATATTAAATAACTTAGAGGGGATTTAATATCTCTTAATTAACTCCTGTCCAGTATCTAGTTATTTAAATTTCTCTTTCAGTTTTCCTAGAGAATATTTAACCACCAGAGGTTAAATTCCCATTAATTTAGATTCGGTAATATTTTCTGAGATACGGAAAAACAACACGAAAAAATGTGGAACAGTCTGACCATGAGATCTAAAACTATCTTCCAACATTCACGTCATCCTGGAAAATGTAATTTTCCCCCTATTCCTTCCTTAATAAATCCTAACCCTTCTTTATTGAAATTCTCAAGAATATGGCTCAAATTTTGTTAAGACAAGATTTAGAGTTTTTAACTGGGAAGGTTTTTTGAAAATACTGGACAGCTCTACGTCACTCAAAATAGTTTTATATGGTGTTTTGATTTGTGTGTGTGTGTAGAAGTCATTCAGCTGCAGTTGCTTAACTGCAGGAGATAGGAAGGCGTTAATTAGGGCATTCAAAATGTGGGAGACCAGTGTCAGGCAGAGGTGGCGAAGCTGAATTGCACAGAAGTGGAATTCAGTCTTTATACCCCGTTTCTACCATAGTCTTCCCTTATGCCATCGTGTTCTCATCATAGCCTGTCTTACAGATACATTTAGCGTTTCAGAGAGCTTTTAGAGTAGGTGTCCTTTTTTAAGACTCTTTTTTTTTTTATTTGGGGTTTTTTTTGCATCCCCATGCTAGACAGCACATCTGTTTGGTTACAATTAATTTGTTTATGGCAGCAATGAAAATGCATTTTGATTCTATCTCGTTGCTGACAAGGGATCTCTTCTGTTTGAAAGGACAAGCGTTTTGGGTTTAGCTCTGACATTGGCCAGTATCTTAAATTTCCACAGGCTGGGGGGAAATAAATTTATTTTCAGCCTCAAGTGAGCATTATTAAAAATAGGGCTCTAAGGGCACACTTTACCAGCAGTCAGTTTGGGGATACTGATTTAAAAATGCTGTTTATCTTAAAATCTGCTCAGAAGTTGGTGGTATTAAAAATACTTGAGGAAGGTAGGTTAGCGAGGCGCTTGAAGGTGTTAGACAAATTCCAGGAAATGGTGAGACCTCCTACTTTTGGTGTAGAAATTCAATGTAATCCAACTAAAGGGGATTTTGCATTTGGTTTAACGTGGTGCAGAGATGAAATTCATACGCGTATTGATACTTCTGCATCAGTTTGTGTACCATAAATGCAACAATGCCCACTTTGGTAATTCTTTAACAGTCAGTGTCAGGAGAATGGTCTGGGCCTGCCGTGCATGGCAGCTGACTGGCTTCAGCTCCCGTTGGCTGCCTCGCAGCGACCCTGGAGGGGTCAAATGCCACTGCCATTTGAATGATGGAGACACAATTATACATACATACATATGCATGTGTGTATATATATGTATATATGACTCATGGTACACATATCATGAGTCCATATTACCTCACGGAGAAATTGTATCGCATAAACGTGTAGCATTGATGGTTTGTGTCACTGGGGAGATAGGGAACAGTATTGGCTGATACTTTTGAAATCTAAGGGATTTTTTGAAAAAAAAAAGAGGGTAGGGTTTTTTTGAACTCACTGAGTAACTGAAAACTTGTTTCGATTTTTCTTCCTCCTCAAGTCCTTCTCCCTTAAAGAAGATGTAAAAGTAAATGTCTTGCCCAGTAGCCTAGTAAACGTGGTCTTTCTGTTGGATAGTAGTAGCTTGCTAGAAGTAATTTAATGGCTCTGATTCATACCATGAGTTCTTTTTTTCTCTCTCATAAGTATCTATGTCCATGCATGTTTCCTCACATGTGATTATCTTCTTTTCTTTCAAGTCTTTTTCTTCTCTACCATTTCCAACAAAGCAGGGGAAAAAAGTCAGTCTTAGAAGAAGGAGACCGTCAGAGACTTATAAGCAGCTTTGCTTCCCGTGCCATTGAGGCTCACAAGCAATCTAATATCAATGGATCATTGAACAATAATCTCCCCAAATCTTCAAGTAACATTACCTTTTTATCTGATGAGAACCCATTAACTACTCAAAACCCGTTATATGTGGAAGGTGTCATTCAAAGCCCCGCTGCTGCTGAGTTTCTACGGAAAAGAAACGATACTCTAGATACTCTTTCTCCTTCAGGACTAGTCTTGAGAGATGCCTCTTTGGGAGGCAGCCACCGTGCGTGGACGGTGCCAACTCACGTTACCAAGAGACACGCGCCTGGTTCTCTGAGTAGGCCAGTTATCATGGACCCCATTCAGTGGCAACAGGAGAGACTCAAAGCAGAGAATGAAGGAACCGAAGATCAGCATAGCGGTGTTGATATTAGCAGTCCACTATTTCAAAAACTAAGTGGCCCCAAGTTAACTGTAAAGGAAAAGGCCAGACAGTTTGAGCAGCAGGCTTTGCAGGAAATGAAGCAAGTGAGATCTCCTGATGTGAAATCCATCCGATCACCAACACACAGCATCTCTTTCCAAGAAGGAGAAAACGTACTAGAGCAGTCTCCTAAAAGTGTGGTTGCTTCTCCTTGCCTTCGCTCTTCTCTCTCTTCTCCAACACCTTATGCTGAAGTAGTTGAACCGGAGGTCTCAGCGGTCCCCTCTGTAATCGTCACTCACCACGACTATCCTGAAGAACTTTCTCCTCCACCAGCGCGCAAACCAACTCCTCCGTCTTTTAGGATAAAGAAACCAGTTTGCCAAAGTTTTCTAGCTCCTCAGACCAAAGAAGTTACAGAAAGCATTCCAGATCCACCTAAAATTCCCCCACCCCCACCTCCACTGCTGCCACCTCCACCGCCACCACCACTTCCATCCCCTCCTCTGTTGCCACCACATCCTCCGCCTCCCCCCCCAGGTTCTCTTTCTTCTTCTTCTTCATCTCCTTTTACCACCCAGCACCTCTCTCCTGCCAAGCATTCAAAATCCCCTGCCAAACAGCCAGCTGTACCACCACCGGCCGCAGTGCCAGAGCCTCCTCCCCGTAGGGAGCTGAAAGGTATTCTTAAAAACATTCAGAATTTAGCGGCGATCGAAAAGTCTGTGGCCAACATGTACAGCCAAATAGACAAAAACCACGTCCTGCCCAAGCACGTTTCTAAGCTCAAACCAGTTGCAACACCAGAGCTGCCAACCCCAGAACCTGTGGCTGAGCCCAACCAGCAGAATGGCAACTTGAGCTGTGTTGTGGAGGAGCTTGAGAAACGCTTTCCATCTCAGTCGACAGCACTGTAATATTTACGGTTGGATGTTTTCTGCATGTACCATTTTGAGTGAGATGACTCTAATGCAGCACATGGTATCTGCCTCAGACTCTCTAGAAATTCAGACTTTTTTCCCCTTTCTCTGCTGTATATCACTACTTACTCAGTCCTAATTCCAAATTGAGAGACGCTGTCTTTCCTCTTCCCTCGGAAATTTGTAATGTATAATAATTCTACAAGTTGCTTTCTCAGAGCTACATCTCACTGTTCTGTGATGCTGGTTCTTAGTCTGTTTACCAAAAAAACTTGGGGGAAACTGTCCATTTTTACCCAAGGATCGATCATAAATGGCAGAGGGCTGCTACTGTTTTATGTCAAGCAGCCTTCGCTGTAGGTACTAGCAGTAAGCAGAGTGATTTTTCTGCAGCTGTAATTGGAATCTCTTGCTTTGCCCCTAAAATGTACCACCTGGGAGGAATCTCACTGTCAGATATTGGATGTCAAAGACAGCAATACTGGTAGCAAGCAGGCTCGGCGACAGAGAGCCGGAGTTATTGCAGTAACGCATCTTCGTGTCGGTGGGAGACGACGCAGCGCTCTGCTCTGCTGGCGCGCTTTCTTTCAGCTCACGTTTGCATCTCAAGTCAGAAGAAGGGGTTTGTCTTTATTTGTCAGTAAACCTGGCCGTCTTCCCTCCTGTTACCCATGTTCTGCCTTCCATTGCATATTTTTTTATATTGTAACTGCATGTTAAAAGTTTTTATTCTGTAAATTTCTTTAATGTACAAAGCATTTGTCTGGTTTTTATTTCGCATGTGCATGTTGTTGGCGTCTCTCCTTATCTTTCATACTAGTTTGCCATGAGCTTTACGGCTGAAACATCTTGCTTATCTTAAATTGTAATAAAGTCACTCTGATTAGTGTCACCAAGTGAAGATTTTTCGAGTACTGGTAAAAATCCATGTAATATGGATTTACTTACTGGCTTTTTTGCTCACAGTCATCTAAATCAGACCTTTACATTAAATATGTCAATTACAGTAAATTAGCTTGTCCTTTGAGAAAAATGGTAAGTAAAAGCAGTTTTGGCATGTAAATGAATGTTAGTTTCGTTCAACTTGCAAGTTTCCTTCTAGTCTTCTGCCAAAATTAAAAATATTTGTGTTCAATATGAGAAGTTTTAAAAACATATTGGGAAAGGCAGATATCACATAATGAAGAAAAACTAAACCCCCAGTTCAGTATCAAATGTTGCAATCCTGAGCAAAAAGGTAATTAATTATTTATCAGACTGTCTAGAGATACTCAGCATTTCCATGGTGCTTGGCTTTTTCTCTTTTCTCTCTCTTTCTTTTTTTTTTCTTAATCTGCAGTTAGGACATGTATGGATGCTTCAGTCGGAAACTGCTGAAGGTAGTTTCTCTTTCTTTGTCCCAGAGCCAAACTCCGTGAACTCCATGACACAAGTTTTGCTGATACGTTAGAGTTTTTCTTTGCTTAGAACTCTTGTTGGGCTAGACCGTAGTTCCAAAACACGTAGAGTCGCTAAATGGGTGAGGTGAATCGTTATCGATTCTTGCTGTAACAGAATCTGTATAATTTACGAGACGCACCCACGTAGAATACCTGCCAACGATGCTACATTCTCCAAGAGTGGCACGACTGCAGCACCAGCAGCAAATTGTCAAAGTTCAGCAGCTCTTAGGTTGAGAAACTTTTCAGATTTAAGGGTGGGAATTTGTAGATGGCTCACATGTCTGCTTGCTTCTGTGTGTCCAGGCATGGAGACAGTGGGACAGTGGGAAGTGTGCAGAGATGAGCACGAGACATTAGATCATAAGCATGTTCAGAGTGGATCGACTCTCAAGGCCGAGATTTGGATTTAAGTACCCAAATCCCACTTTAGAGCTTGTAGACCCATAACAGATGCTTTTGTGAAGTTCATTACATCATTAGTGAAATACTAGACAAATAGGACCTCATTTGGCAGTGTCTGGTGTCACGCAGCAAAGATGCAGGTGTTTAGTTATTCACAGCTTAAACTGCAAAGGTTTTATCTGGCTGCAGTTATTTGTGACATTCCTTAAGCTGAAAGAATGGCCATCGCACAGGAGCTCCTTTTTAAATATCTTGTTTCATCAGTCTCAGAAGAGTCTTGGGGGGGGGGGGGGCGTGGTAATCATTTCTTCACTAATGAGGAAACTTTTCTTAAGCTGGCAAGTTTACAAAACCTAGTTTCATTTGGTCTGGAATTAATGTAACCTTTGTTCTCCCCCTGGTTTCTTGGCTAGCCTTTGTTTAAAAAAATCGCTCTATTAGACCAGGAAAGAAACTGCACAAATAGCACGTATTTTTAACCTACCCCAGGGAAGCTCTGTCCCAGTGAGGTATCTGGATGCTACTGCAGTTCGGCAGCACTGCAGAGTATTTTAACCAATGCATTAGTTGGTAAGAAGTTGAGCTTATGTAAACTTAATGCCTCCTCTTCAGGTTGTCTTATTTGGTTAATTAGGGTCAGAAGTGACCCTGAATTTCGCTCATCCTTTCATCATCAGCTTGCCTGGGTTGAGTTTTGAGCAGAAGCCGAGATTGCATCACTGGAGAGCGCTTTGCAAAGCCATTTGCGAAGCCGATACCGAGCAGTAGCACATCATTACTCTCCTCCCTTCCAGATTCTGTCTCAGTTCCAGACATGAGCGGCAGGAAACTCATTTTAAGAGTGAGGGCAAATTGATAAGTGGTTGCCTTCTCTGAGTAGTATTTGTAGTATTTGGCATTTATGATGCTTTTAATATGAGAACAGCTGTAAAGTGTGAAATAGTAAATGCCTGCTGGGATGCCAGTCATTGGGGAAATTGTTGCTTTAGGCAAATCACAGTTCCTTTAACCTATGTCAGCAATACAGACCTGTGAAAGGTTGGCATATTTTGTACGTGTAAATTCATTCTTGTTTTATCTTTCATGTTAAGTTCCAGCAGTGCATACTATGTGTCATATTATCCTGCATCATCATAGGCACTGTGTCCTTGCCTCCCATTTTGCATTGAAGATTTCTCTCTGACTGACTGCAGTGAAGTCTGGCTGATAATGTTTATCCAGAAGCATTTCCTCCCTCGCTGGAGAGCTTTAATCCCTTCCTGGAAACAAATGATGTTGTTTTGACCTTTGCCTTTTTCTCAGAATAGATCCTTGTGCTGTATTGAGTAAATGGATGTTTTTTGTCCTTTGGGGGCTTTTTTTTCTTCTAATCACGGCCACACAAAACTCTAAGAGAAGTATAAGCATCTCTCAAAACACAGCATGGTGCTATTTTTAAGAAAGTTGAATTCCAAATTGAATGAGAGTTACTTATATTATGCTTTTAATCTGCAATATAGTGACTACTCGAGAGCAATTAAGATTAATAGGCTTACTTATCCTCTGTGCAACACAAGACCTTCTTTATCTGAAGATTGTGGTAGGCGATACGGAAACTAAATACAGTGTTCCTCAAGTGGGCTTTGAAAAGTCGCAGATCATCTTTTGATGATAAATCTTCATTTCAGTTGTTCATTAGGTTTTTATTATATGGGCAACAGCATTAATTTAATGCTGATAATCAATTCCATGTGTTGAATATTAATAGAAAACTTTAGAGATGGTGATATTAAAGAATTAAAAGGACTTCTACTCTGTTCGTTGTTATTTGCTCAAGTGTAATTAAAGAATTTCCCAAGACTATCCTGTCTGTGTACCAGGTTGAGCTTGACGTAATTTTGAGCATTTACCCTTTCCATCTTTAAAAAAAGAAATTAAAAACAATCCAGGCTTATCCCTAATAATAATGGCAAGACCTAAATTGCTGTTCCTTAGTTTTGTCTAAACCATTTTAATTTTCTGGCACAAAAACATGAAAATAGAGAACTTGGTGGATATAAGTGCATTTGTCATGCATAGGAATGGCTCCAAGCAAATGAATTAAACAACAAAAAAATTTCAGTAAGATCAAAAACACAAAGCCTGTGGCAAAATAATCATAGATAGCAAAAAGAATTTAACTCCCCCCTGCAGAGGAAATGTTAAGAAATGTGTAGTTTTAATAATAATGTTGTTACAAGAAATTAAGAATAGAAGCTCCGGGCCAATTTCTAGCAAGTCCCGAGCGGATACAGAAAGACCAAAAGTAGAAGAGAAACTGTTTCACTGCTTAAGCAGATGCGTGAAATTAGAGTCTCCTTGTAGATGGTCTCTGAGACAGCAGAGGGACCGGACCTCTCTTACGGGACCACAGGGAGAACCAAACACAGCACCCACCCCCGTTCCCTCTGCTGGTTCCGCTGGGTGCACTGGCTCTCTGGCTTTTGGGGATTGGGGATTTCTCCTCATTCATCTGCAATCTAAAGCAAGAAAAGACCCCAAAGATTCGCTAGCCTTTCTCATGCAATAATTCGTATGTCCAGAGCAAATCTAAAGAAAAACATATTTTGTATTGTAGATATGTATTTCTTTTCTTGCTAGTAATATTTCTAATTACATTATCTTTTCACCCCTCTCCAGAAAGAATGGCAATGTGCATCTTTCTATAGTCTCAGAGAAGTATACTAATTTATTTTTTTCTTTTTCTGACTTCTAGGCGAGGATATGCACAGCAAGAGGTAAGTCTGTTCCCCAATTATGTTTGAAATATTAATTACATCAGCCTACTTTTCCCATACAACCGATGTTGTGAAACTCATTGCTACTGGGTGTTTTAGAGGCTGGGAATATGAAGTGGTTCAAAAAGTTCACGAGGCGTAGATTCACTGGGGGGTGGTAACCGTCATGGCACAAAGGTAACCTCCAGGCTGGGAGGTTGCTGCTCGACAGACTGACAAAACCAGTTTCCCTCCACGCCAGCTGTGGGTTTTTATGGCACGTCTCATCATCTGCCGCTGCCCACTGCCACGGGCCTGGCGCTGGACTGCACAGACCTTCTCTGCAACTCACTGGAGTCTGTTCTTGCAGCATCTTTTTCTCCAGCAATGAGTAACATGGAGTTTCCTTCAGAAACCTGAATGAACTCATGTAATAATTAGAAAGTTTTCCAAAATACCTTTCTATCATAAAGGCTGATACTTACTGCTGAGAGATAGATCAGTTTTGCTAATCTTAAGGTGTGCATCTGGAGCCCACTGCTCCTTATTCAGTAGTGTTTTACAAATTGCAAGCTTTCTGCCATTCTGCTGTGATTTCTCCTCCCTTTGCAGAGCCGATTTGTGTCTCTTAATTCAGATACAGAACATCCCCCCCCTCCCAGGGTTTGGTTTTGGCCAAGAAACTTGGCTGAAATAGTGCCACCAAGTTTTGGGAGGGGTGTGGGGACAAAAAGGTACTGATTTTCCTGAGAAAATCTGATCCCGATTTACAAAACAGCAAGCGATGTGCGTCAGTGTGTCATTTGCAGAAAACCGGAGGTGCAGAGTAATTAACAACATGCCTACCAAAAATGACCCATGTTTAGCTGTGACAGACCTGAGAGGAGCCGTAGCGTCCTGTTGGTCCTCTCTGGGCAGCCTCCCAGGGTCTCTGCCCTCACGTCAGCGTGCTTTTCTCACTGCGTGCCGCGTACAGAAAGAAATCATACATGAGCTGTAAAGAAAACGAGTGAGATTCTTCACTGTCTTATTGGTATTGTGGATTAAAATATATTTGTGGGTGGGAGGTACTCAGTTAAATGCCACAGAAGTATATAAATATAGAGAGAGAATTAAAGCGATTATATTGCAGTAGAAGCATAAGAAATCAAATCACTTCAGGTTTTTAATAGCTGAATCGCAGACTTTTCTGCAGATTCCCATAGATTTGCTTTCTACCTATTGGGAATAATTCTTTTGTCTGCCATTGTCTCCCTGCTGTCTCCAACATACCCCACACAATAGTTCTCTTGGGCTCTGATGGTAATTCATGAATTAAGTAATTTAAAGAATCACCAGATAAACTGGGAATTTGATTTTATATTAGGCAAAAGAAACAGTGGGCTGTAAAGTGATTTTACTACATCAGGTGCCTGGCAGTGTTCTGCTTCTCACTGAGTATGGAAGTATCCAGGTGGCTGCCGTACAGAAGGCTCTGAAGGGACCTGTGTTTTTAGGATTTCTTTCCAATCTTAAACACAAATGAGCTGCACTTTAATTGTTGCTGCCTAATTAACCCCTTTCTCATTTTCTTTTGTAGCAACAGCAGTTGCTGAGACCTTCTCTTCTCAGACCAGAGGTACCGCTATTTTTCCCTTCTTAATTATTCTATAACTTTTAAAATGGCTTTTACATAATTTCCTAGTCTGTCTTGGGTAGTATTTTTCCTTCTGACTGTTTTACATGAAAAGTCTTGACATTGTTACCCCATTTATGTTGTTTTAATTAAATACCTGAAATTTACTGCATCTTGCTATTTTCCCCTGGAGCATCTTGAGTTGCTCCCATGGACTTCATCAGACAGACTGAAAGCTTTCCTAGTTTCCTGTCCAGATTCACAGAGAGAATAACTTCCTTGCTGTCCAACCGTAATCTATTTTTTCAGATGTCAGTCAAATGATAATTGATCATTGTACCTAAGAGGTGAACCAAGCAGTTGGCCTGCCAAGGTAACAGAAGCGTTAGCACGCAGCTACGAAGTGCTAAGGCCATTCTGGATTATTCTATTTCCAATCTTTTAGGCCCACTGTCATTTCCAGAATAAGCAATAGAGTAAATGTAGATTTCGTGAGGCGTTGCTATCGATGGTATTTTTGTAGTACCGAATAGTGGTAGTTTCTGTAAGTGATTACACTGAGATGCTCTGACGCAACTTTAAATTCATTGGAGAGGAGGAAGAACCTCTGGGAGGCTGTGAGATGGAGACAACATGCCGTCCCTTGCCAAAACCTTGCCCAGTCCTGGTGCTCTTGTGTCCATCCTGCAGTTCGGAGGTTTTCCACAGAGCAGCCTAATACCAAACAGGGTGTGAAACGAGCTTACGGACACACTGGCACTTTTGCAGGATACAGACGAGTACTTAGCTTATTCCGGTGCTGCTCATGATTCTTGGTGGTTTAGAAAACTAAAACAAGACAGCCACTGGAAGTGAAATATCCCTGATCTTTCAACACAGCTTATTCCTTTGAGAGAGGCGCAAGAAGTGACAGCGTATTTGCTGTGAATCCAGCATTTATGTGACCTAGAACAGTCACTCCCAGGGAGTACATCAGAGAAGGAGACATTTAAAGTTGCTGTTGGCTTCTCATCATGGTTCTTGACAGCTGTCAATGTTCCTCAGTTTATTATCTTTTTTTATTTTGCTTGTTTGCACTTTAAGAAACTGTTCTTTGTGTCTTCTTCATCTGTCATTACTGTGTATACTGTTTGCTTTCAATCGGTGTTTCTTTTTTGACAGGAGTTAAGTATGGAGTCTGGAATTGATCCAGGGCAGGAATACTATGGGCAAGATTACTACAGTTATGAGCATGGGTATATTTTCATTTTTCCTATATATTTCTGAAAATGCTGCTTTTCCAGGTTGGTGATGTTTCTTATTACAGCATCTAATCTGGAGACTTTTCCTTCACCACAGGATTACTTTAATCTTTGTGTCCACAAAGGCGTGTGCTGACAACAGAACTCTTTTAAAAAGTTAAAGAGGCGTTGTATAACTCTCTGCTTCTTTAGGAATCTAATTATTAACGCTTGCAGAGTGTGTACTCCATCTGCCATGCTGGTTTTGTATTCACTTTTTCATTTGCATATTTCTGCTGTCTTGGAAATTAATTTCCATCATCTCCTCCCCTTTTGTGGCTCACCAGCCTGAGTTCAGAGACTGATACTTTCTGCTCAGGGTTCCCAGCCAGCGTCTGGCCTTTTGCATTCACCTAGAAAACCATCATTCTGGTAATGCCCATCTGACTGCAGGCATTTTCAGGGGTGATTGCTGTTCTTAGAAGCTCACAGGGATTCTCCAGAACTGATCCCAGGGAACCTGCTCTTTCATTCTGTAATTATCATCCCCAAAAAATCAGGTACTTGGAAAGAAAGGCATTGCACTTGGGGGATTCTTGACTGATCCCAGAAACCTTGCAATTCTGTTTGTCCTCCAGTGGTAACGGGCTTGCAGCCAATTGCAATAGGAAGGGGTTTTGTATCATGTTACCACTAAGGAAAAAAGATTGATCATCTCCTCAGAGGTAGAGAAAAAAGAGAGCAAAGAAATTCTTGTCCTTTTGGGATGCGAGCATGTGCATTTGTTGCTGTGTGCGGAGACACGCGTGGACACATTGGTTTTTTTGCCAGGTATGAACTGCCTCAGTACGGGAGCCGCCGCCGCCTGCTGTCTCCTTCGGGGATGTACGACGAGTATGGGGAAGTCGTGGTGGAGAGTGATGGTGGCTACTACTATAGTCCACATGGTCCAACAGCAGAAGAGGTAAGCGTCTCTGGTGTGGTGATTCTGTCTCTACAATAAGATGAAGGAACACTAAACCTTGTCAAATATATTTTATAATTGATTAGAATATTGTTTTCTGTACAGACCAAATAAGCAGCTCTTCCAATGTTTGCCCTTCTGATGACCGATAAAGTTTGTGTCAGCACCTCTTTCCCTTTTTCTAGAAATAAAAAGGAATTGCGAAGTTTCTTTTAATATCCACATCTACTTTCCCTCCATGTAGATTTCTAGTTCAAAGAAAAACCCGCATAGCCTTAGGTAATTCCATTTTCTATTGTTAACCAAATAGGGTATTACTAATATTGAGCCTATAACTGGTGATTTCCCACAGAGAAGAGCAGTCACCTAAACTCATTTATCATAAGGTTCACAACAGGATGTAAAGAAATTTTAAAATGTCTGTGGCAGTCAGCAGAAAGTTGATGTAAATGTTCCTTTTTTTAAAAACTAATTTTCAGAAATAGTAGACCCTTAATCCATCACATGCGTTCTAATTAAATGGGAAGAGATAACGTTTTTCTTGTTGCAGAGTAAGGTAGTTGCGCACTTGCAGCCTATTCTAGAACTTTCCCCATAAGTTTGGTAAAAAGCTATTCTAAAACAGGTAAGTTAGTTTTGCTTTTGGGAAAAAATGCTGCATTTGTTCCTACTGACTTATTTTAGGGTACAAGTTTTCACAATAACAACTTCTCAAATTGTAATCAAGTTCCGTTTTCATAATTTGCAGGGAATGATTCAAGGCAGAGGTCCTTCCAGCAGAGGTGTAAGCCAGAGAGCAGGGGCTCAAATAGAAGGTAGACCTTTAGGTGGTGGGATGGATCTAAGACATGGTACTGGAAGAGCATATAGGACCAGCCAGGGAAAAAGGAAACTAAAAGCAGCAGTGCACTTAAGTCGCGTAGCAGTCAGTGCTCACAGACCGGTAGGAAGAGCTGAGTCTGCTCGTTCTCCATGGAAGAAAGCAAAGATATTCCCGATGATTCTGCAGAAAGTGAAAGGCGGTAGGAAGGATTCCAGTTACGCCAAGTTAATGTCCGCTCGCCAAGTGGACGGTGACAAAAGCATGATTATCAGGGGAAGTTACTTCCAGAAATCGACAGATGACAGACCTTCGATGAGAAAACTAAATCATGTGTTAAAGCGCATTAGCGTCTCCAGAAAATTTCAAGAGCCTATTAAGAAAGATTTAGTGCGTGCAAGAGGAAAAGGAGAGGAAGAATTTGAAACAGATGAAGCAAAATCAGGAGTTTCAATTAGTATCACAGCAGAGAGTGAACACGAGGATAGTGATTATGAGAAGAAGAAAAAGGAGAGAAGAAAATACACTTCAGATGAATCATCCACGAAGAGTAGTAGCTCTGGCTCGGAGTCAGAAGATAAAGACTACCTGAAAGTAACTCTGGACCAAGATGAAGCCACCGAAAGTACTGTGGACTCGGATGAAGAATCTGGGCCCGATTTTGGGGATTCTGATGACGAATCTGGCTCCAGCTCTAGCAGTGAATCAGAGGAGGACTCATCTGAAGAGGACCATGATGAGGAAGACTCTGACAGTGATGAAGATGGTAGCCTGTCAAAGAGCTCATCTACGCGAAGTTCATACAGCAAATCCGGGACTAGTGAGTCCAGCAGCAGAAGAAGCACTGAAAGGTCCAGTGTAAAAAGTAAGGGAGGTGGCTCTCGTGGCAGAGCAAGGCGGTCCAGCCAGAAATCAAATATTAGCTCTAATGCATCAGGTAGTGACAGGGACACGAGCTACAGGAAAACTTCAGGATCCAGCTATAAGAGCAAAACCTCCTCCGCCAGCCTGGAGATAGAAGACACGATAGAAGAGGTGTCAGAAGAAGATGAAGAAGAGGATGCGGAGCAAGGCAGCGCAAGCCCCAGTGAGACAGTAGGTAAATCAAATAAGGCAGTTTCTGAAACATCTGCCAATGCAAAAGCTGCTGCTTCTGAAGGAGACAAGAGAGGAAAATCAGCTATTAATGGTGATGACAGTGCAGATGAAAGCGCAGAAGAGACTGACACAGATGCTAGTGACAGGGAAGAATCTATCAGTAAGAATGAATCTTCTTGCTTAGAAAGTGAAATCAGTGTTACTTCCAAAGGTACTGAAGGGACAAAAAGCACAACCAGTGCCACTTCTGGTAAAAATGCTTCTTCCCCTGATACTGAGAATCAAAGTTCTGACACCAAGGTGGAAAGAAAGAAAGTAAGAAAAAAGGCGCCGCAGGAAAACAGTCAGTCTCGGTCAGGTGAGGCCCCGGATGCTGCTGTTACAGAGTCCGAGACCACTGGTGATTCTACATCCTTTTAAAAAGGAGCAACAGTAGGTGGACGTTTTGCAGTGAGGAGTGATCTTGTTTGCTGTGCCTTCTGTGTGATCTTTCCTAAGCAGTACTGACTTGACTAGAGACAGCCAATAAGAAAATGTCAAACCTTTTTGCTTCAGCATTTGAACCCTATATGCTGTCTTAAGGATAGAACTGTAGAAAACCAAACTAATATAATGCTTCTGAGAGATTTCTTGGGTATACTTAGTGGTGGATATAGAAAGATTAATTTTCACTGAGTGATGGCAGGAAGGAGTACTCACTTTTCTCTGCTAATTTCAGTAATGTAGTTAAAGAGGCATTGTGGTGATTTTTAGATTCAATCTGGTTTGCGTTACGGATGGTGTGAATCAAAGCAGCGCTTCGTTTTGCATTAGCTGTGATGGATAGCTCGACAAACCCAGTGGCACAGATCTATTAAGGGCCCTGTGTTTGTGCAGATTCTGCCTGTCACGAAATGGACAGGAAAGAAAAGGGGCAAAACGTGGAATGAACAGGAATTATGATGAGGATGAAGAGACTTAGAAGTCATACATGGTTTCACCTTATGTTCCCCTACCGGACAACATGTGCTAATGAGTTCTCTGCTGTGAACTTTAGCCCTGTTTTCAGGGAGGACAACTGAAGTTGCAGCAAAGCAACACTCCCAAAACTGCAGAGTATTACTAGCAGTGCTGGGATTAAACTTTTTCTGGATCATAGGATTCAGGTTTCAGGTACCAGGGTTGTACGAAAGAGGAATGCAGAGGTAGGTGTACAAAGTGAGCTTGGTCAGAAAAGGAAACGGATTACATTTTCCAACTTCTGCCCTTCCCACCTAGAAGTACAGTGATTTATTTTAATTTTTTTTTAAACATCTATTTAAAAGTTTGAGATGTGTAATAGCAAAGTATGGAGGAAGGTAACCATGACCTATGTTCTATATTTTGGTATCTGCCTTTTAAAATTCAATAACCTGTAATAGCTGGTGTCATTCAGTAGAGAAATCAGGTAGCACTTTCATTAGCACAGTTCCGCTCAGAATGAACACGATGGCCTAGGAAGGATTTCTCTTACTGACAGCGCAAGCGGCCTTTGTGTACCTCCTCGTGGAGCTCTTACCTGTGCTGTCAGCACACAGAGTGTGCAAGCTTTGTGTACACACAGGCTCTGTGTGCTTTATTTACCTTGCATCAAAAGCCACAGAGCTGTTTCTCAGCCACTAGATTTATCCAGGTAAGACACAAGAAGCTTAAATAAAATTAAAGCTTTGAGCCAGTATTGGATTCGTCTCACGAGTGAGTACTTTAAAGCTAGTGCAAATTCTGGCATATGCACCAAAGCTCTGCCAGGAAGTCTCTGTTAGACGGAGGAGAGAAAAATGTTTGAATTTTTAAGATAGCTGAGCCTGCTGTGGAGATACCCTGGCAGGACAGTTGGTGTTGAGCTGCACAGTGTGGTACTAACTTTTTGACTACTGTCTTTAATTCCAGTTGAAACGTGAGCTAGATTTCTGGTCACTTACCTACTTTTTTGTATTCCCATATAGTACAAAGTTGTAGCTGCACATAGTGTTTTAACGTAAATCTCATTTAAACTAGTCAGTCCTTTCATCCACCTGAATATATCTGTGGGAAGAAAATTGTATGTCTTCATCAGGAACAAAAGGATAGGCATCTAAGTAATTTGTAAAAGTGTAACTTCTCAAAAGTTTAAGAGTAACCACCACCCGCTTGTACCTTGCATGATTTTCTTTCTCTAAAAGTTGCCTTTTTTGCGTGCATGCGTATGTATTGCAGTGGGAGTTAACCGTGATGGTATCTGCTGCCTTAGTGAAATAACAGCGTTTTCATTATTAATTCAAGAAGGATAGTAGCTTGTTTCAGTGTACTGCAGGGAAGCAGTTATTTTAAAAACATCGCTTGTAAATTAAAATATGTACTGGGTTTTGTGTAATCACTACTAGTACAAAGTCACAGCAACATGGAAATTTCATTAACTCTTTAAAAACAGTGTAAGTGATAAAAAATCTAAAGTCTCATTTCTCCACCATCGTCCATTTAATAGTAAAGCATCTCTGTTGATTCCACTAGATTGGAACTGGCACAAAGCCTTACATCAAAACTTTTCTTTTTTTAACCAGCCGATTTTGCCAGCATCGTGCCTGTGAATTTCCCTTGTGTAGGTCCCGAGATGTTTCTCTGCGTGATGTGTTGTGCATATGAAACAGACCCGCTCGGTGCCATTTCTGCACTGAATTTACAATGTAGTAATGCTCTGGAAGAAAACTTCTAAGGCCTTCCTAGCATTTACTCCTTAGTTTCGCAGAAGTATCACACAATGGCTTCATCATCAGTGCCTCCCACTTTCTGTTAGAAGGAGATTACTTATCTAGTTGTTTTTCATCTCTCTGTCTAAGACAGAGAGATTGCTTTATCAAAATACGACTGGCTTACCAACATCGTGATTTATGGAAGTTTTCTTTCAGAAAGTAACGTCTGCATTCTCAGGATTCTGTAAAGAAGATGCACTTTGATTTAATGGGAGCACAGCTGAATGCATCTTTAGCCAAAAAAAACCCAAACTCAACCCGAATTTGTCACTACTTTTCAAACCTGAAGAAAAACATCACAGTTTTTACACACTATCTGACTCACATCATGCAGTTGATGAACTAAAATGTGTACAAAGAACTGTTTGCATGTTCAAGCATTAAGTTGATTGGGGCACACAGTAGCAATCCAAACAACTAAGAAGTATCTGTGTACAACCTGAGCAGCATACAAAAGACCAAGTTAATAAAAATTCATGTGAGTGTCTAGATAAAAGACAACATAGATAGAAAAAGGGCAGGAAAATGTAAGAAATGGTGCTGAGATTTAACAACATTTTTATTTATTGTCGAACAGTGGGCCAGAAAGAAAAGGATCAAGTTGATAGTCGACCCAGAGTATGAGACCAGCTCCACTGGAGAAGACAGCGCTCCCGATTCCAGCCAGAGGAATCGTCTTAATAACCCGAATATTCAAAACAACATCAACGGTAACATCTACATTGCACAGAATGGCTCTGTTGTCAGAACCCGTCGCGTTTGCCTTGGTAATAATTTAAAAGTCACATCTCCAGTGAGACTGGGGAAACAATTCAAGAAACTGGACAAGCTTGCAGTGACACACGAGGAGAATGTCCCACTGAACACATTGTCAAAGGGACCATCTTCTAGTGATAAAATGAACACAAGACCTTGCAGTGTCTCATTTGCTTCCTCTACTATAGGAGCCGAAAATGTAGTAACAAAGCCAGGGGGCTCCAAAATGAAAAGCACAGCAGAGCAAGAATCGGTTGTTGATAACGAGGATGTCAAAGAGCCCTTGGAGTCGCACAGTGAACACACACAGTCAGATGAAGAGGAGCTCTGGATGGGCCCTTGGAACAACCTTCACATACCAATGACAAAACTGTGATTTTATTTTTTTTTATTTTAATTTTTACTTCAGTTTATAATAAACTGCGCTTTTTATTGTCACTGAGGAAAAATGTATGAAATTTGTATTGTGCACATACGTTGTATACTACAAACAACACGCTTTAAAGTTTAAAAACAAAATTTGCACTCACATTTGTACCAATTAATTGTCCTCCCCAACAACTATTTTGACAGGCTCCCATTTCACTAAACAATACTTCATTTAAATTAATTAGGTTTTTTGGATCTCGATTTATTGTTTAATAAACAGTAAACTACTAATAAATGCACAGCAACATTTGGTTAACTTTTCAGACATGAACTTTTCAGACATGCCTAGCTTGTTTTACTGTATGGTACTTGTGGCTATACTGTTTAGATTTGGAAATTGTCTATTTATGTTCAAGATTTATATCCAGAGCTCTTGATTCTGAACTCAGAGTAATAAATTAAAAATAAATCCATGAAAGTCAACGGAGCAAACCCTCGGCTGGCTTAAATGTGAGTAACAGTACCAAAGTCAATAGTGATATACCAGTTTATGCAAACAGAGGATCTCGCTCAACACCCAGCGACCAAACTTATGCAAGAGTGGAACTGGAGTTTATAAGAGTGTAGCAGTGCTACATAGAGGAGTGGAATAGAAGATTAAATAAGATAAAAATTGCAACGAGGAAGGAAATGTCTAGCAATTAATCTTATTCAGAGTTACCTGGCTGCGGTTTGTTCATTTTCTTTTGTAAATTAGCTCATTCCAATTTTCTTCTCTGGTCAATTTTTCATCTTTTCATCTCTTCCCACATCAGTTCTGTTTTCTTCTTTATACGGTCTTTAGCTCCGGTTTTTATGCTCCATCAATAATTGTCATCCTATGGCAATGTTGCTCCGAAATAAACCAGGATGATACACGAGTCTGTGGGATAGAAATAGGCATTAAAGAGTAATTAATAGGAAGGGGATGGATACGTTTTCAAGCCCAGCTAGCTGTTGGGTTAAATGGTACAATCACCATTCCACTCCAATAGTGTTGAACACAAACCTGCTGAAAAGACAAATGGATCATGGTGAAGTGAATAAAGAGTGAATATTTCACGAGGCTAATATGCATAAATGGATTTGTGAAGGGCAAAGGGTGTCAGAACACACACAGAGAATTGTTCCAAAAACTTGAAATAAGCATTACTTGCAAAATGCACTACGTAAATTTTGGCACCTGCTTATAATTTCTTTTTGTGCCTCAAAGTAGTGAGTCTGTTGTGTTACAGACTTGAATAAGGAGCTGAGAAATGCCACTGTTTGCAGTCACCAACACCAAAACCACATTAGCAATCCGGAGCAAAGTCTCTTTCTCCAATGTGACAGAGGAAAGAAAAAATGAAGGTACATATTCACGTGAGAGAAGTGTCCTGTTGTATCACACAAACTTTTTTTTCAGGATAAGATCAAACTATTTGTGAGAATGATATAGATACCTCTTGAAAGATAGGAATAGTTGGCAGATAAATGTGTGCAGGAGTAAGGAAGTGATTGGCATTGCTCATTCTTTCCCTGTTGCTATAGTTGAAGTTTCACCGCAAGATGTGGATGGCGGTGGCTGTTGGTTCTGCTCTGGCAGTAAATGGACTTCTGCTGCTGCGGTTCTGTTTGTTTTCCCTTTGCACAGGTTCTCCTCCACGAGGTTCCTCTTAATGTTTGTCTTTAGAAGCCGTTCGCATGTTATGCCGATGTAAATGTGACGTTTCTGTCAAATGCCTCCTTTTCAAGCTGAGGTTTCCGACCAAATGTTTTGAGAGACGGTGCTTGTTTTTAGGCATGAAAAATGCAATGTTGCCTACCATGCAAGGAAAAAAAAAGACCGGGTATTTCTTTCTCCTAACTCTATTATCTTGGCGTATTTGCACTTGGTACCTAACAAAACATAGCTTTTTGGAGTTTAGCTAGAGTCTGAGCATATAGATAAGAATGATGGAAGAAAAAAAGAAATCTATTCTTTGAAATAACTAGTAAAATGTTATATTTTAATCCTGTTTAAGATACTGTTATTATTTCACTGCATCATTTTCATTGCAAGATCTCTCAGTTTGGTTCTTCCTGAATACTGCAGTAAGGTCACGTGCTTTTTAGAGAAACATTGTCTCGCAGCTACTCTCAATTTTATGAGGGGAAAATAAACCTGTTCCTTTTTCTGGAGACTCACAGCTATACCAGCTTCAGCTCTCGCTCTGCCAAGGATTGCCAGGCCTGACGCTGGCGGTCAGTCAGTAGTTGTCTGTCTGCTTGTCAAAGGCGAAACCTGACGATACCATCTCCTTTGTGCTGTCCAAGCGCTCAGAACTTTTCCCACAATGCAAAGAGCATAAGAAATTCCACTTCTACAGCAACGGGTGGGGTTTATCTGAAATCTAGCTCGATTTTAGCTAAACTTGTCGTGACTTTCAAAATCGTGAATACTGTTGGCAAAGAGGGGGCTTCGTGAAATATTTCACAGGTGCAGAAGATTTGGGGTCTTGGGTTATTTTTTTATTATTTTCTGTGGATGCAATACTGTAAATCACTACAGAATTCAAATCTTTATTTTGGGGGGATGCCATACTGTAAATTAGTACAGATTTTAGACTGAGCAGGTAGCGGGGCCCAGAACCAACAGTCGTAACAGTACAGACCAATTCGGTTAAAAAAAGCTCACTTCTGCTTTTCCTCTGGGAAGTGAAGTATTACGCATGGCTTTGGTGGATACAGTAAGCAGAATAAAATATCCGTGTCTTGGGATATAATTTACAGCTCTTTAACCACTGTAATTTGTAAAGCTGATGCAAGGCGTGAGCATTTTCCCCTGGGTGGCAGAACTACTCGCTGGCTGACCGATCAAGGTGATAATCAGTGCTCCTGACATTGATTTAATTTGTATACTCCTCCAAGCAGGCGCTGATGGTTTCGTGGTTTAATATGGCATCTGCTACATTTTCAGGATAAGCAATGCTCAAATGACCGATGCTGTGGCTGTAGAAGAGCAGTGTAATGCCCACTGTGAGGCAGAACAAGGACTGTCAGGAGAAAAACAGAAACTTTTTTTGTTCACTTTGTTTAAGTGCATGCTGGAATGAGCAAGATTGCGAAAAAAGCCCCGCAGATCTCTTGAGGACCTGTTAGGAAGCTTAAAATTTTTATGCAGTAATGGTAGGTAGTCCTTGCACCCAGGATTTGCCTGAGTGGGCGTGGGGGAAAGGACAGTGCGGTTGTGGTGGGTGTCTTGGTGCCTTCTGCCAGCAGAGTCATGTCACAGTGCGATCACTCAACAACCCCCAGCTGGAGTCCTTCCAAAGCCTGGTTATGTAGCTGGAAAACTTGCACACTCAGAGAAATGGAAAAGAGACTGAAAAAAAAAAAAAAAAAAAAAAAAATCAGAATTACTAGCAATGGGAGAACAGCAGCAATCTCTTGCACAAATTTCAGCTTACGTGGTGGAAAAACAGTGGGAACCAGATGTTTTGGGCCAGTCACAACCATGAAAGGGCTTCCTGGAAAGTGTTACGCACTCCTAAGGGAATGCAGCTTGATATTGAAAAAAGTGTAATGGATCACAGCGATGGTGGCTGTGGTTTCTTGTGGTGGTCACCCCCAGGTTGCTTCTGTGTGATGATCTCAGCAGTCAGGAAGTGGCTCGTCCTTTTTACATCTGTTTGCCTCTAGCAAATGTCAGTTATAACTCAGAACTTTACAACTAAGTCTATTTTGCAGCTGGCGGATGGTGATAAATGCTTCTTACCTTGTAAGATTTATAATTGTGCTGCAGACAGGGGTATAAATTTGAATGCTTTCTCCTCAAGCCTTAGTTTGTGGCTATGCAAAGACACACAGCTAGCCCCAAATAAAAGGGCATCAGCTTTCTTCTGCTCTCCACGCGCTTGCTTGCTGACCCTTCAAATGCTGCACACAAAAACTGGTGACTTTAAGTTCCCATTGACTGTCTCATTGTTTATAGTCTGAGATAGGCTTGGATTTATTACAAAGTATTGATAAACCACAGGGTTTGATAAACCCAAAGAGTGGTGCTGTTTGTCAAATGGATTTTGAAGGCGGCTGGTTCTCAAAAGCCCATTAGAGGAGTACTGAGGAATACTACCGTTTTTCTGTATTATTGGAAGAAGAGAGTTTCAGTAATTCCACCGTTTGGACTAGGAGCACTAAGCCCAGCTGATGAAATGATAAAGCTGTATCACAGGCCTGGATCGATAGCGTAGCCAACATGAGCAGAATCAGGTAATTTCACTCGTACCATAACTAAACTGAAGCTTTCAGGGTGGCACCAGCCCGGACAGAAGGAAACCAATTTATCTTCCTGGCACCGACGGTTGCTCTTTACCGATACACAATAAATTTTTATTGCTCATTTTGCAAGCCACCTAACACGGGCAGCGCCAGCCCTGCAAACTGTTAGCACGTTATTCAGCAACGGCTGTCCACAGCGCTGCCGTGATGCCCGGAATGAGCTCCAGCATCCTGAGGAGCGTTTGCCTGTCCCCGTACAGGTGCCATAGAAAGGCATAGATGGCCGTGGCATTCAGGAACTGCTGCCATTTGGCTCCGACTAAGCAGCCAGTGTGGGGTGAGCGGGCATGGGGAGCCCGTGCTGGAGTTTAACGGAAGGGGATGCAAGCTCTCGATCCTCATTATGTGGAGAGGGATACTTGGAAAGATTAAGTGGTTCTAGCTCAGGGAGGCTTAATTTGTAAGCTCTCACCCTGTAAAGAAGGAGCATTTTGCATAGAGAGCTGGGGGAACCACATACAGCTGCGCAGGCAGCAAATCCACCGGGGCACTGTGGGCAGAAACATGGTGGAAACCCTTGGAGTCACCGTGCTTTGTGTAGGCCTGTTTGCCTTTCAGGATGTCCCATTAAAATTCCAGCTCTGGACTGGCTGACCTTGCTTGGAGTGGGTAACAGCTGGTAAGTTGTTTGAGCTGTATTCAAAAGCGTGTTGGGGAAGGGACAGTGTCTGTACAGCGGCTCTTCTGGAGTTCTTGAATGAGCAAGGACAAGATCCTGCATCAAACAAAAATCTTTGCCTTCACCCTCAAAGCTCTGCTGAAATGCTTAAAGACTAGAAAATATCATCATGTTTTTTAGGCAACAAAGGTAAAATTAGCCTTTTTTAGTGCAGTAAAGACATCGTTCTCTACTCCCAGAAGTCTGTGGACGTGGTACCGGGCAAAGCTGTATCTGAGGCAGGTACGGGGCTTATCTCACTGCAACAGCTATCAGATACTTTGTGCCTGTTCCCAGACGAGGTGTTCCTGGCAGCCCTGTGAGAGCTTCGGAAGTCCAGTCAGAGGGTTTTGGGGAGATTTCTGGGGAGCCAGGGACAGGGTGCTTACAGAGAATGGCAGCTTTGGTGCAGAACTGAATGTTGTGTTACACTGGAGGAAGGTTTAGTGGCATTTGAAGAGTTCGGGGAGAATATAAGCCTTTATATTGATAACACCACAAATGTGTGTTCTACATCAGGGTTGCTGAGATTAACAGTTAATGGGTGATTGGTGAAATCCGTTGTTGGTTCTCCTCAGCGGTTAGATTTGCAGTACCTGTGTGCATGTTCCCAAAGATTATCTGTTGTCTCTTAACGCTTATAAACGTCTCACATTGTGTCTCCAAGTTGCTTAAATACACGTGCTAGCAAGTTTCCATTTCAGAAGGCAGCGGTCTCATGAAAGTTGGGCACCCTGCAGCCAGGTGTCTGCTAGAAGTGCTCCCTGCGGCGCAGTAATTTGCCACCGGCCGTGTGGGTTGGAGCTGACGGTATTCCGCTCGTGCGACAGTCAAGCCCAACCTCTGACAGATACTGCGTTCTGTGACGTGCTCCCCTTTGTCAGACAGAGCCGTTCCTGTGGAGCTACCGGCAAGTTACCTGCTATACGATATAATTAGTAGTTCTGAGCCATGGCCTCATCCAATTTAACAGTGGGTTGCTGGGTTTTCTGAGAAAATGTGGCAAAACCACAGCGTTCGGCACCGCTGTGATTTAGCTGCTACTCGCTGAGGTAACGATTTAGATCCTTAATGCCTGGGTGGAAAGCCAACAGGAGGGTTTAGAGAAACTCTACTTTGCCCTCATTACTTTTAGCATCTAAGAAAGAATTTCTTATTTCCTCGATAAAGGTCACCAAGGGAAATTGTATTAAGGTCATTATTTAATCTGATTAATTTTTCACAGGTAGAAAGATTATTATTTTTTAATGTATTACATTTTAGAAATTAGACCTAGACGGCATCCCTCTAACAGCATTCAGAAAGAGCTATTTTACTCCAGCTTGTTATCTCAGAAATACTGGTAAGAGGCTGTTTTAATGAAAAATTAAAGTGCAATTTTCAAATATATAGAATATTAAGCAGGGTCTGCCCAGATTTAGTTACAAAAAGCTACCACAGCATGCTAGTAGAACAGGAGGTAAAAAAAAATGTGAACGCTGATTAATTACCACTGTTTAAATGAGGAATACGAAGTATAAGAATGCAGTAAACTACAAAACTTAATATTATCAAGCCAAGCAAGAATAGTAAATATTTGTCTCTCCCATCAGTTTAATTGTGATACACATTTTTCTCTTGCAGACTGAACAATCTGCACAGTTACTCTACCAATATGCATAAATAAATGGATTTTGAGTAGACATAAAGGCACCAAGTGGCCTGTAGGCACCTTGAAAGACCTTTACAATGTGGTGAAGCCCTGGCTGTGGACAGAATTGTTAGGTCCAAGTGAGTTAGAAGCACAGGAAGAGAACAGAAGCAGTGCTCCCACATCTCACGTTCAGAGTCTATGCTTGGTTCGGCCATTGGCTCCTTCTTTATTTCCTTAAAAAAGGTGAGCAAGGACAGGAGAGACAGGACTCTGCACAGTGCACGGAGAGATACCCACTCCAGCACGGCTGCCAGACTACAGCCGCGCTGGGCATTGTGCTGCCCAGGCTAATTATCCTGCCAAGATGACAAATTACAGTCCCATGTTTTCTGGACTTGAAGAACAGCCATGCCCTTATTTGCTTGGAGGCAATTTGCTCTCTTTGTGTACATACGCGTGTGTATCTGTACACACATGTGCACCCACTTGTCCATCATCCTTCTCCATCTATAAATGTATAGCTATGATGTAGACTATTAGATAAAATAGATCTTCCTGTTAAAACAAGCTAATGGCTAAGGAGAGACTCATGAAAAATGGAAATTCTGATTTTAAAAACTGAATATTTCTTCAAGGGGAGAGGGAGAAAGAGCAAAATGATGTACCAAGCAGCATTTGCTGTCACTGGGCAATACTGTGACCACCAGGCCCTGGCAGCTCAGGAAGCGGGGCCACGTGGCTGCAGTGCTGCGGTGCGCACTAGGAGGACAGACCCAGCGCTGCCTGTCTGCTGCCCCGTGCCCGTGGGCGTGAGGCGTAGCTCTCACTGAAGCCAGAGCACGTTGCTTGTGCCACTGTGAAGGTAACACAGCTAAATAGCTTCTTCTGCCAAATGAGTTTGGGTTAGCAGGAGGCGAAGTGCTCAGCTGTAACCTCCACAAAGGCAGGCAGAAAAGTCACATTGATTTCAGCAGCTGCTCCGTTTATGACACAGCTTTCCAGCCTTCCTGATAACCTCCATGTCCTCAAACTAATGAAGATGTAGTCACTAAAGGAAAAAAGTATAAAAAGAAAAGACAGCAAAGCTGCTGAGATTTCAAAACAAGGCAACAGGCTGCAAGTACAATGAAACACCCCAGCTGCTGCTACTGCAGGACGTGTCACCTTGATTTCTTGTGCTTCCTTCCCTGCATCCATTGACTAGCCAGGTTGCATGAGAAATCAGATGAGGGCAAAATTTGCTTTTTAGGAATTGTGGTGGGGAGGTTGTACAAATGAATTAATCCTAGGCTGTGATATACATTCATCTGAGTGATGCTAGTTTAGCCTCCAAAGAAAATATGCTCTGCTGTTACAATATGGGGGCAATAAAATGTAATAAATCACATGAGACAGCAGCTGGGCCTACGGTCCTCCTAAGGTCCCCTTAAGAGCAGAGACTTTGCCGGTATGAAGCACACCACCCTGCTGTTGGCAGGACCTTGAGCACAGGTAAGTGCAAAACTGTATCTGCTACAGCTGGACGGGTGTACCTTTTCCAAACGTTAGACTTTCCTTTGCTGATCTATAGATTGCTTGTAAAAATTAAAAAAAAAAAAAAAAGGGAGGGGAGAGAATGGTCTTGATAGGTAAGGCCTGGGTAGTTAGTCACTTAATGTTGCAGATAGGCTGTGGAGGGATAGTGTCAGCCTTAGCTCTCCCTTGAGGAGGCTTCCTGCTTTGGACAAAAAAAAAAGGGTGTAAATTTGCCAATTAAAATCAAACCATCTCCCAGATGACATAAACTTGTGTTGAGTATATTTAGCGTGTGCTGGGATTTTGTGCTGGTAGTATACCATAGTGGTTGAGGGCCAAGCTTGTTGCATGCGTGTCACCAGGGTGAGTGCCCCAGTACAACTTGCCCACTGAGCCTTAGTCTTGGATTCGCTGCAGATTGCTGGGAATGTGGTGATTCCTTTTGCAGAGAGGGCACTAGTTACCAGGACGTTGGCACCTTTGCCAGTGCACCCTTGATTCCAATCCTTCCGATCTTCTCCTCCAAACTTCATATCCACTTTGTCTTGCTAACTGCTCTTTTTTTTTCTTTTTGTCCGTTGTCCAGGAGGTCTTTGAGAGCTATTGAGCAGCTGCATTGATTACATTGAGCACCTGTGTATGGATGTATAGGAAAATGAAAGGCTGGCTTAAAGAAGCAGTAATTAACTATTGGAGGTTAACAAGAAAATATCACCAAGTACTTCAGGTTTGATCTTTTGTGTCTGAGTCAATTAGGGGCAGGCTGTTAAAGCGATAGTGTCTTTGAAATGTAGTAGCTGCCGTGGCACTGCAGCTTGTGAGCAGGACCGATGTTAAAGGATGCTCAGTGGACACACACACACTGACCATTCCTATACCTCCATATAGGAACATGCGCCTCTGCACTGCAGTAACACGAATTCTGACTGATGGCAAGTGTGTCACAGGAACATCATCATCCGAGAAGAGGAATGTTTTAGGAACTAATGAAAAATATTCCCCCAATGCTTGCTGTTGTTGCTCCTGCTGAAAAGCAGGTTTCTAGTTGCATTTAAAAAATGGGGGAGTGGGTATCTTGGATAAAGCACAGAAGAATAAACCATCCAGGGACAAACCAGTTCTTACGTAGCCTTAGCAAAGGGGACTTCTGTGAGGCCATTTCCTATGAGAACGTGGCCTCGGCTCTTATTACTGATACATATTTTAGAAGCTTTAATAATAAATGAAAAGGTTTATAACTACTGGAATATGGAACCTTCCTTTCATTCAAGCAGCAAAATGCTACCTGGATATATAAAAGGAGACTATCTTCACGAATGCACTGAAGTAACTACAAGAAACACTAACGTGAGACTTGGTTTGAAGTGCTTTTTTTTACAGTGAGCTCATTATGGAAGCTATTCATAACTGGTCTTTTTCACGCACAGCTAGCTTGAGCCACGTTAGTTCTGTATTGCAGAGCTGATCAGGACTTAAGGCCATATTACTTTTAAGTGTAAACATGTCACTTCTCAGGCTGATTCCCAGCTGTAGGTCCCGCTCTTGTTTTCACATTTCCCTTTTGGCAGGTTGGTTTATGGGCATTGATTCAGTGCTGTTTCTATAAAGGTGGATTTAAAAGCAGATCATCTGTACTGAATGCCAGAACTGGGACACAGAAATACTGGTTAGTGCTAGTAAAGCAGCCTGGCTACAGCATGCATTAGATAAACGACGTGAGTTCTCAGTGAAAGGTGTTTTTTCCAACAAGGGTTCACCATCCACGGCAGTCTTCTCTCTATCTTTTTTGCAAACAACTTCTGCAGCAGAATTTGCATGGAAGGAGTGTTTGGCCTTTCCCAGCTTCATGTGGAAAAACGCCATCTCTGCCATGGCCTGTCTGAAGGTACCCAATTATTTTTACCCTTTTTGGTTTCTGATACATGTTGGGCTGTGCCCTGATTGCTGAGAACTGTCGGTGATGACTCCAGGAGCTCTTCTTGTAGTTGTACCTATTGCTTCAGAGTTCAATGTCTTGCAGGTAGCGTTTGGATTATTTTTCCAGAGATGCATTTCCATGCATTTATCTCTGCTGAAAGTCACCTACCTCCCTTTTTTTTGCCCACTCACTCAGTTCTGTGAGGTTTCTCTGGAGTGCTTTAGCATCGTTGTGGCATTTGACTATCCAAACCTACTGGTTTATTTGGTTTTGTTTGCTTTGTGTTTGTTGTTTGGGTTTTTTTTTTTTTTTAATGTATTCCATAATATGGAGTGAAATAGCATTTTGTGGACAGGGATTCTGTGTTGTTACTGGTGACAGTAGCATTTATTTGTATTTGAACGTTTGGTTCAAAAATGGGACATTCCCAGCACTCTAGCAATAATGTGAGAGGGTCTTTAACCCCTCTCCATCTTTCTAGGAAAGCTTATATTTATATGGAAAAGAGAAAATAAAAGGTCTGGTCAGGTAGGTAGTAGATCTTAAACCAGTAGATCTAGTCAGGTAGGTGGGGAGATCTTATTTACAGTTGGATACAGCTCTGTGTGGCTGAATTGAAGAGGCAAATATAATTCCCAAACCCAGAAGGGAAAAACTGAAGCAACAAAAGGTGTGGAGGTTAGAAGCAAGAATCTCCTGTGCTCCTGCAAGTGACTTTGCTTAAGTTTTAAAGTTTTACAGTCTTGCTTAGTAACACGTTTCTAGACTCTTTTCTAGCTGAATCCAGAGACAGTAGCATTAGTTTTGACCTTACAGGATCACTAAAAAACTCCAAAACCAACCAAACAAAAAGATTTCTTAGTAGCACGTCTCATTAATTTTAAATGTCAAAGGCAGATTTATAAAAACACTGTTTTGTAGCATGATCGCTACTGTTGCTTCTCTGCTTCAGTGTCCAAACTACTTATTTCCTCCCATGAAAACCTTCCAAGTTTGGTTTTAAGAAATATCATTCCTACTGACTTCCTGCTTCATCATGGTTCTGTGATGCCCTCTTTCTACTGTCCTAAAACTTCCCAGATTGCATTAAAAAGCTTTGGTTTTGTGACACACCTGAAGCCTGGCCAGTATTTCAACTAGCTGCTGCTGATCACCATTACTTTCAGGAGTTCAGGTTCTTTTCTAGGTGATTGTTTTATTTACAGATTTGACTGCACTTTTTATATTTGGCAAAGAGCTGTATTACCCGTCGTCATGCCCGTGTCTTGTGGGAAGCGCTCACCGCCAGCACTGCAGCATCGCTACACCCATGTGCATTTATCACCTGGTACACTCCAGATACCCAGTCCATCAACAATTAGCCCTCAAACAGTTGTGAGGTACTAATTAGCTCTCCTAAGATTTGAGGACCTCTGTTTTTCTAATGTTGTTGTTACTCTCTTGTTTTCAGTTTGATTTCCTAGGGAAAAAACACTTATGTGACTGCAGTGCCCACCCAGCTGTCCTTCTTACTCTGAATAATTTCTGAACGAAATGACTGATTTCATCCACATTTGAAGGAGGGTTAGCAGTCTCCAAATTAATTAAGTTTCCACAAGCTTCAGGAAAATTGACAGCTTGGGTAGAGGCAAGTGAGAAGCAAATTAATGTTTCTGTGCCCCCTTAGGAAGACGAGAATTCAGCCGTTACCCATTCAGTTGGCTGAAAGCAGATGGCCAGCCGGGACGCACCCAGCTCCTCAATGACCGCTGGGGGTGTCCTGGTGGCCTTGGGACACCTGGTGTGACTGTGGTGTGAATGGCAGAGGGACAGATGGGAGAAATCCAAATACTTTCTTCACTCATGGTGCAAGTTACTTTCTTTTCCTACTGTCATACACAGCTGAGATCTTAAAAAACATTAAAGAGCCAGTCAACATTATCCAATATGTACATCTGCCATAAGATGCCAATGTGCTCGTCGCGGTTGCACTTTGACTAGCAGAACATTACAAGCACTGTCCTCCAGCACAGACTTAAAAAACCTTTGACTTTTGGTTTTAGTTAATGTTTTGAAGATATAATAGGAATTGAATGTGTTGAGTAAGAACAATTATTTTGTCACTTATAATGAGAATTACGGCAGCTGTGTAATACAAGTTTTTCTTCACTAAAATGAAGTTCTAATTAGAATGATAATGTCTCTTCTTTGGAGAAGCTTTTAAAGTAATTGTGAGGTGACCTACAACTTTGTTTAAATAGCCAGTTAATTCTTAGCTTCATTTTAGTCGCTATCTTCCGTGACTTTCACCATAAACCCCCAGCCTCTCCCTAAATGTAGTTTCACAATAACAGTTTCAGTTAGATAGATACTCAAGGTTTCTTTTGCGTGTTAGCTAAGAAAGGCACCGTACAGACAATTCAGGGTGACATTTATTGACCCTGTTACATTCACTTCCTAAAAGTTAAAAGGAACAGAGCTTGTGTTTTTTAAATCTTGATTTTCGATATATCATCTTGAGTGAAGTCTAAATGCGATAAGCCTTACGATGGCTGCTGTATCTGAGGTAGAAAGTGACATATGCAGCTGTGCAGTATCAAGCTTTCATGACAGCTGAGCATTAGTAAGCACTACAGCAAACCACAGTTACATATGTGCATGTTAGCAGAAACCTTAAATTGTGTGTTTTGTTCTTCTTCTGGCAGTTTATAATGTGTTACTCTAAGGCAGACGTGACGCCATGGATGGCTCAAATTCATCAGCACTGGGCCACACAGCTCCTCCCTCCTGGCACTCTAATTATGGTGTACTCCCCTTCTCCTGCTCTGCTGCCCAAACCCCAACTCGCAGCCCGCGCCTGTACCTGACTCAGGATTTCTCTGCGCCCTCCAGCTATGCCATCCTCTGTCTTCTCCTGCACTGTGTGCACTGCTGCAGACACCCCAGCGTCCAGCATCGCAGCCCAGCAGGTTCTCCCAGCCCTGGAATATAATCAGAGGTTTCTGTGGGTGGTCAGGGGTTTCGTTTGTGGTTTCTATCTAGTGGATGAAAAAAAGCTCTTAAATTCCCCTCTGTTAAAAAAAAAATTAATAGGATATTTGCAATTTGCAGTATAAAGTCAGGAGCTGAAAGGAGCTAGAACAGCAGCTGGACATGAACATAAACTGATACCTGTTAATGAATTTTGCAGATTAACAGCTCTTGCAAGCTTAAAGCCTAAAATGATCTCTGCACGTCCAGATGCAGAACTGATTTATTCATCCTCTCCCTTCTCTTTCACATTATTTTTGGCCCATAAAGTTGTGGCAGAGTCCCCCTTGTGGTATATACCATAAAAGCAACAGGCAGGACTGTGATTTTATCTGGTCTGCTTTCCCCCCCTGATCTGCAGGTTAAATGTATAGCACTGGATTAGATTGGAAGCATTAACAAATCACAGTGTGCCCTGACTTCTTCTTGGAAAGTTTTGCAATTGGTATGGGAACATTAGAAGGTAAAGACATTAACACTGATTTTCTTCCCTTATCACAGTTCTAAATTCAGTCAACTGGGGGCAAAACACAGTACTGGAGAGGTGAGTGCAGAGGGTAAGAAAGCCGTGAAGAAGGCATTTTGCAGGATTTTTCTCAAGTCTGGAAAGTTCTCTGAGGAAACAAGTCAGTGGGTCTGTGTTTGCAGAAATCCTAGTGGTGCTGGGAAAGATCAGAGCTACTCAGTGCGACTGACAGTAACGAACTCGTCCCTTACTCTGCTGGGAGAAGGTGCAGCATCTCTTCTTCTGGTCACTGCCACTTTCCTTCTCCTCTCTAATTTCAAATTTAAAATTTTAAAATTCAAATTTATTTTTATTGAAGGGTACAAAAGTCTCAGCACTGCGTGGGATGGCTTATGGAGCTGTGAATTACCATTTGCATGTTGTTCATCTTATAATGTGCTTTCTGCTTTACTCCTGCATTGCGGCTGTGTTAATAACTTTATCCACTAATGAGTCTCCTTCACTGGAGACATTCAAAACCCGCCTGGAGGCGTTCCTGGGTGATGTGCTCTAGGTGACCCTGCTCTGGCAGGGGGGTTGGACTAGATGATCTTTCGAGGTCCCTTCCAACCCTATGATTCTATGAGCCGTTCAGGGCAGTTGTGGTTTGTGGGCTGCTCCATCCCCCTCGCAGAACAGAGGGCTTTCTTGAGCTCACAGTGATTTTTTTTGGCAATACGTCTGGTTCTGACTCTGCCAGGTCGTTCTGTCTCCAGCACAAGCGTGGTTGCATTCAACTCCAGATGGTAGGGAGAAGGAACTGTAGATTTTGTAGAATGTTTTTAAGGCTGAATTAGTGTTTAAGCTGCCTTACCTACTGATGAAAAGAATTCCCCTCTCCTTCAAGGGCTCACACCACACTTTTTTTTTTTCTTTTTCTTTTTTTCGATTGCAGCAGTTGCTGCTCCTGTGTCCACATGTTATCTCTGCTCAGTGAAGGAGGAATTCATAGCTTAGAGGTTTAAAACCTGCAACATTGATGCAGCAGCATTTATGGGTAAAGCCAGTTTGACTATAACTGTTTGTGCATTGTGAGAGAAAACAAAAAATGAGGCCCAAACTATGCAAGAATTCTGCACTTTTAAGTAGGGTGCTCTTTAAAAGGGATGTCCTTTCCACTAAACTGAGGATAGCAAACCACCCCACTCCAAGGGCTGGCCACAAAGACCCTGTGGAATTATTTAAGAGCTATAAACTTTTTACCCTACTAACTCACCAAACACGCAGTTGCTTGTGAGGCTTCCGCCTCACTGTTTCCCTTGTAAGGATACCTGGTCCCTCCCTTCATCTGGGACCAAGGACAATTTATCATGTGGGATAGGCTGGGGAGGACGTCTGGTCTGACACGTTCCGGTGACCAGGAGAAAGCTGCAGCTTGGATATTTCTCGTGGATATACTGGATATACCCAGGGGCACTGGAGAGCATATGGATGCCCAGACTAATCTCCTTGTGCGAAGAGGGGAGGCCATCCGACATGGCTTGCCTGATCAGCTAACAGAGAGAAGTCTATAACAAATAATATTTTCCCCTTTATGGGTAAAGTCCTTCTGTGGAATGGCTCAGGTTGGGCATGTAATGGTCCCATAACTTTTTTCCTATCTGGCTCCCTGATTTGGGTACCATAAGAACTACCCAACTAAGATTTCTTGCTTTCTCCATCTTGTCAACCTCCCATTTAAAAACAAACAAACAAAAAAACCAACCAACCAACCAACCATTTGTTGGGCTGCGTTCAGAAACCAACCAAAGGTTCATTGATCTGCTGAGTGCAGAAAATTTTGCATCTTCTTGATTGCAAAATTGTAAAAAAGGGTTTAAAAGTGGGAAGAGAGGGGAGACAGAGATGGGACACTGGACAGTTGTCTGTGATGCTATAGAAAGATGGTAATTTTAAGTATGGCTGCACTGAAGAGGGGATTTTTTTGTGTGTGTGTTTATGCTTGACCAATTGCCAGGTCTGAGATGTAAAAGGGATGGGGCCTTTTTCACCTCTTTCCACCACCCCACACCTACTGCAGGTCAGTGCAGAGCAGCGGCTCAGTCTCGTTTTCTCTGTGCAAGGACACACATGATACAGTCTCCAGATGACCAACAGCCTTTCTTCCAGACCAAGCTGTTTGGCTTGATACGGAGGAAAATGTGTAGAACTGAATACCAGACTATCTGTGCTAATGCTCCCTTCTCAAAGAAACAGCTGATTTGGCATTCAGTTACATGACATCATTTTTGCGTGACTTGTATTCAAGCCAGCAGCACTTAGAACCACTTTTTAAATTATCATTGACTTTTCTATGTACCGTCAAGTCTATTTCCTGTGTTATAGGTTTATTTAATTGAATGGGAAGGTGCTGAAAGAGTTGTGTGTGTTCACTTGTTAAATACGCTGGACTCCTCACCTCTGTGTTTGCATTGTTCCAGTTCATTATCCGTGAGGCTACAGCAGACGAGGGCTGGGTGAATAATTACTGATCATCTGAACCAGAAAGGCCCGATTTTAAAAGGATGCAGGTAAACTGAAATGGTGGAAATAAGAAGCCTAACTCTATATTGCAAAAACCTCCTACTCTGCAACCGCGTGACCCCGGAGGCAGGTAGCGTCAGTAAGCAGCTTCCTTGGTTTTTGGCAAGGTTCCTAGGTACAGCTTTGTACGGGCAGAAAGCTTTGTCCTGGGGCACGTGCCCAGAGGCTGAGCCCAAAGGCAGCCCAGGACCACATCCGGGTGGCTGTTTCGGAGTGTGTGTAACAAGTGAAAAGGCCCAGGCTCCTCTGAGGAGTTTGTGAGACTGTGAGGCCATTGTCTTTCAAGGTGAGGGGGGAGAAATGCAATTTTTCTAGAGTCACTTGGGCATTTGGGGATGAGTTGGGTGATGCAGGGTACCTGTGGGGCTGTCCTGAGGTCATCTGCAGAGTTGGTGTCTAGCTGCCTCCCTAGGTGGGATGCGCATATGTATGTCTTGGGCCAAATCTGTTTGCTCCTTCTGAGGGGCAGTTGCTCACTATTCAGCTGTAACACACGTCCGTCTGATGATGAAGCAAACACTTGGATCAAACCATGGCATCAGGTGAGGCAGGGGCATTAAGCTCTTGGTCAGACCACCTCTCCGGTATGCTGGGAAGGCATTGGGAGTAGAAGACCTCCATACTTCCTGAAAGAGGTGTGCAGACCAAAGCTCGTGGTAATTGTCTTATATTCTCCTAAAAATGCATATAGACAGGACATTCCTGTTCTGCCTGAAAATAAAGGTGGCTTTATTTGGGGATCTAACCAGTTTTGGAAGTTGAAGTAGCCTTTACACAAAACAGCCAGGTTTTGCATTGCATTGGGAAGCTGAGGGGTGAATTATACCCCAGATCCTAACCGGAGCCCTCCTTTGCTACAGCTCAATAGTGGTGCTAAATAAAAACAGTAAAGTGAGTCAGGGAACAGGGAGGGGCTTGTTGTTTGGGTGAGGTTTTGACCAGACAAGAAACCTCTAAGGATGAAAGGATAATAACGCTTGTGGGAAAACAGAAGAGAGATTTTTTTGGTCCAGTTTAGAAATCTCTCAATGCCCTGAATTTGGAGGGTTTCTGGGCTGTCCTCCACCAGTGTCGCTGGATGTGGTTTTGTGCAGTCTGAGTAAGGCCCAGAAGATGTCACCACAGGACAGCAGGAAAGTAGGAGAGTGCCTCAAATCTTAACAGGAGAGCGCTAGATCTATGAAATAACCAGCCCAAGCAACCTCTAGGGTTTCTGTTGCTGGATTTATATTTAGAAAAATGTTTTAGGGTGTTTTTTTGTTTTTTAATAATCAGATGAACATTAACACAATTATGGTAAGAGAAAAGACAAAAATGTCATAGTAGTTGCAACACTTCTTTTGGGGGAGGATTTTTTGGTAGAGATTTGCATTCTGTAATAGATATTTATAAGCAACTTACAGGACAGAAATGAAGACTATTTTTGAACAGTCACAAAAGCAGTCATGGGAAAAAACTCGGTTTTCTCCATAAAAGGAGTGGTCAGATGGTGAAATGAGTGGGTTTATTAAAAACAAGCAGTGTCCTGCTCTTGTTTTTCCATTGCTCTGGGGCTGTTCCTCTCATTTCCTCTTTCCTGCCCTAAGTTTAACAAGTTTTTCATTTTTACTAGAAAGCTAAAGGGACATTTTATAAACATAACAATGATGTACAAATAAATAAAGCAACTTTTTCTTTTGCAAAGTCAGCATATAAAAAATGATGCAAACAAGTATATCCATGATGTGTCAAAGGAATCCACTTGGGACTGACAGAGGCATCCACAAAAGCTTTATGAGATCTGCAGCTGTATGCTCAGATGTATTTTAGTTGCTTGCACTTAAACTTAACTCTTGGGTCTCCAGTCTAGTCCACCAGAAGATCAGAGCGTAAGACTCATCCTACCCAGAGCCTTGCAAAACTTTCTGTGTGTATACACAGTACCTTCAAGCAGGTTTGCTTGCTTTTTTTTCTGTGGAAAATCCCAGTCTCTACAATATTTCCCAGAGAGTTGTATTTCTCATTTGCCAGGAGTACTAGGACTTTGAACATAATAATGGAAGAAATTTATGTGCTGTGTTACATGCTGAACAAAAGAGGTATGTTGTACATTGTACCTAATGCTATGCCTGTGACTCCCCTTTTCCAAGTTTGCACATCAAAACTGTCACAACATTTCAGTTACAGTGGAAAAGATGTAGATCTATCCATGATATATGAAGCATCCCTTAGCTGCCTTCGATACAGCATATCCCCAAAAGCAATCCTGAGTTGGGCTCTTACAACTCACAGCTGCTGCCTGTTTCTCCACCTCATTCCTCTGGGCCACACCGTCCTTTGGGTCACACTGTACCATGACCTGATTTCTGAAATGCGTTCCCTTCACTGGTGCTATTTGAATAAAAATATATCTCAAGAGAAGCCACTCAATATAGGACAGCCCAAAACAGATTACTTTTAAGGCAGTTGCAAAATTGCTGACATCAAGCAGATTGTCCCCTAGGCTTCAAATCACACATGTAAGGTACGGGGTCAGTTATTTAATAACACATGCTTTGTAAATGGACAAAGTTGTGAGCTTTTTTTCTAGGTTGAGTTCTTTAAGTTAGTTATTTATCTATCTATTTTTTATTTATTTACTTTTGAGCCATAGCTAAGTTGCATTTTATTTGTAGCAAGCCTTATCAGTGAAGAAGGGAAAGAGTCCCAATGGGTGGGACTTTCTTTTCCTTCCTGTGTTAAGGCCTGAGACTCATACCTTTGAAATACAACTTTCCCTATTTTGTGGCTTGTGCTGTCAGCTGAGTTTTGAGAGCTCAACAGAGTAACAACTCACTGTGGGCACTCTAATTTAAGACTAGGCTAGTGCTGCAAGCAGACCCCATCATGAGCCACTGTGCTGGCCTGAGGCTGTGCACAACCTTATGGGAAGGTCAGGGACATCCTGGACACACAGAGTCCAAGTTAGCAGGTCTTCAGGGTATATTGCAGTTGTGCAAATAAATTTACAGCACAGGAACCCTCTCTGGCAGAAGGTGACAGAGAGATACAGTTCCCGATAGAGGCACTTCATGGGTACACAGCCTATATTCATTCGTACAGATGTTGTAATTCACCAGACTTGTATAGCAGCGCACAAACTTGCAGCAAATAAAAAGGCCAAGATATTAATAAAAGCTAAAAATAACTAATAGTTATAAATAGAGCCTTTCCCCAATGGTATCTATAGCTCCAGATTGACTCAATACATACATCCCTGACAATTCTTTCCAAAGCTAACTAATGCTTTCGTAACAGACATCAGCAAAGGAAAGTTTGTGCAGCAAAGTTTCATTCGAATAGAAACCCAAAAATACATGTCCCCACTTAAAATCATTTTGGAGGACAAGCCAAATTGAAGAACCTCGTGTTAAAAGAAACAGGTGGGCCGCAAAGCCAAGGATTCAGCCTCAGAAATTAAGTTATCCCATCAGCCGTAATTGCTCACACGCTTTGTGGTGGAGTCATTATGGCACCATTTTCTTCTGTTAACTATGTACCATGCACAGGAAATCAAGCCAGTCTTCTCTCACGCACTGAAAATACTTGCAGCATCTCAAAAATTTGAAGAAATAATTTTTCTCCATGTCTGCTTACCAGCAAGAATCAATTTTGGGGGTGATGGGATTATCTCTACTTTTCTATACACTGCTGATTAGGTGAAAGTATTTACTATCTTTTTTTATACCCTAATGAGTGAGGTCTTTATTGTGAGACAACAGAGGAAAATTTCAGACTCAACTTTCTAATCTCACCACATTCCCATGAAGAGAACCTCTCTTCTTGGTCAAGTGCAGACAGTCGTGCATTAGCTCTGCCTGCTCTCAGTGCCTGCATACCCTCCAAACTTACGGCCATGCTAGCACATCTGTGTTGGGCAGTCAGGATGGGATAATAAGGGCCAAGTGTCTAATGAGATTCCTGACTGGTGCTGCTGCCTGCTGCAGGCAGGAAAGAGGCTCTGCCTTCTGTGGCCTGTAGGTAGGACTGACCGATGCACAATTTAGCCAAAATGAAACCCAGCCAAAAGCTGGAGTAGGATAATACATCTTTTTTTTTTTTTTTTTTGAGGGT
>VXBO01012500.1:178805-202532 GCA_013400135.1 Rhinoptilus africanus
TCAGAAATTAAGTTATCCCATCAGCCGTAATTGCTCACACGCTTTGTGGTGGAGTCATTATGGCACCATTTTCTTCTGTTAACTATGTACCATGCACAGGAAATCAAGCCAGTCTTCTCTCACGCACTGAAAATACTTGCAGCATCTCAAAAATTTGAAGAAATAATTTTTCTCCATGTCTGCTTACCAGCAAGAATCAATTTTGGGGGTCATGGGATTATCTCTACTTTTCTATACACTGCTGATGAGGTGAAAGTATTTACTATCTTTTTTTATACCTAGGTGAAAGTATTTACTATCTTTTTTTATACCCTAATGAGTGAGGTCTTTATTGTGAGACAACAGAGGAAAATTTCAGACTCAACTTTCTAATCTCACCACGTTCCCATGAAGAGAACCTCTCTTCTTGGTCAAGTGCAGACAGTCGTGCATTAGCTCTGCCTGCTCTCAGTGCCTGCATACCCTCCATNGGTATGAACTTAATATTTTGAATTAGAAGCTAAATGTAGCAGGTAAAAAGTATGGTAAGTCAGTCACCTAGTTAAGAGCTGTTGTCTTAGTTGGGTTACAAAATCAGTTCTTTTAACTACCTGCCTTTGAAATGGTTCTCTGATAACTGCTGCTACACAGTTCAGTTTAGCTTCACTGTAATTTTTACTCCCGTGTTTCAATACTGTACTTTCATTCTATGCTGACAGCATCTTTACTGACTTACAGTGTAACTAATAACCATCTTCCTACCCTTTTTTTTCTGTACCTAAAATAGTGCAGTCGCAGCATCATCACGCTAGATGGCAATGATGTCCATGGAGAAGGAAAACAGACTCAAGCATCAAATTCTGCACAGAAAATGAGTTACTTGAAAGATTTCAACCCCTCTTATTTTAAAAAAAAGAATATTATATTGGCTAGGGAAATCAAGGTTGAAAAAATAAGGTGACAGTGATATACATAAAAGAATTTACCAAGGCGTGTAGATGAAATGTGTGTATGAGGACAGCACAGCTATTATTTCCAAGACCGGTAACATTTTGAATGCTATTGATGTCAGAGAAATGAAGGAAAGTCATACCTTAAAAACTGAATACCAGCAGCTAATACTGCAGCTGATGAGCAAAATAACAATGTAGTTTCCTTTCAGCATATTGATTCCACAATTCCCCTTCAAGCCTTGTCTTGGATGTGAGCTTTCTGCCTTGCTTCATCCTTCATTTTCTTTCTTAATTGAACCACGTAGCTGTAAATCCAGAAATTAATACTTTAGGAAAAAGAAAAGGGGGTGGGGGAAAGCCTTTTATCTGTTAGAAATCTACAGATCATTTGCATACTTGAATCCTTAAGGGCAGCAATGCCACAGAAGTGAAATTTGCTTGGGAATGTGTACTTTGCCATGTGTTGCTTTTGGAGGAAAAAGGATTAAAATGTTAATCTGCTCTGATGTTTTTGTACACATGTACATAAGTATACATGCATGTATATATTTAAAAGTGTACATATACATGTTTATATATAGATGTGTACACAAACACGTGTATTTGTGTTATCACACAGTTTGGATTTTGGTGAAACTTAAAAACTTTTTCCCTATCCCCAGGTCAGCCTGGCACAGAAGACTCGCGTGCCTCTCTCAGGCTTTATCCTGGAGAGAGTTTTGAGCACATTCTCCCTGTGATCCCTTGGCTTTTCCAGCACCATGTGTAGCTTCTGGCTCCTTTCCCGTCCCTCACAGCAAATCAGCTTTGGAGACCTTACAGCTGGAGCTATCAGCTGGTGCTTACTGGGAAAGCCCCTCTTGGCCAATCCTGCCACAACCCATTACTGAGTGCTGGAAGCGAGAGAGGGGATAGCAGAGAGTCAGGGCCCTGCAAAAGCAGTGGGGGAATCTCCCGTTCTACAGGTGGCCTTGGTTTAAAAGGCAAAAGCCCTCTATGTGAGACCAAAGCAGCTCTCTACAGGAGGGTGGGTTGTTCGTACTTGCCTAAGTGGGTCCTGGCATGTGCCAGTGCTCACTGCTTTCTGGTCGTCTCTCCTGGTGGGCTACAGAGATCTAGCTTTTGTAAGCCAAATAGTTTCCGCTGCATAGCCTCAGTGTAATGTGAAGGTTGGCTGTAGGTGCAAACTGCAGAATACACCTCCGCCTCTTGGTTAATTGCCCTGTCTGCCATCCAAATGTTAGCTGGATCTTCTCCTGAGTGCCATATACTTTTTTCCCTAGCAGTTCTGTAAGATGGCAATGACCTTTTCCAAGAAAAGCTGGAAAAGCTTGGCAGTTGTAAGACCTAGGTGCCAGCCTCAGGGGCTTATTTCCTTCCTAAGGGTAAAATGTGTCTGCTTGTCTGGCTCTAGTGGGTGCAGCTGTGCTTTCTGCCCATGAGGACCCAGCTCAGTGGGGCTCTGCTGCTGAGCCGAGCTGTCTTGTGCAAAGGTAAGCAAATTTAGATTACTTTTGCACAAGGAGCCCTCACACTGCTGTATACCTAAAAAATACACTTTTCAGGAATGAGTTCCTCATGTAATTTACTTTTCCTTACTGGATGAGCATCCTGTGTTATGCTGACAGCTTTCTAAGTCCTTCCACCACAGCAAAACCCAGAATTCTGATGCCGTGCTTTACTTATCTGCCCGTATCTAAATATTTTGTCTTTAAAGTTCATTGGAAATTAGCATTTGTTTTTGGAAATACAGGGTCTCAAAAAAGGTAAGTAGGCTTTATCTCTAAATCTTGCTATTTTTTTTCAAGATCCTGGCAGTGTTTATTCAGTGGAACTTTTGCTATTGACTTAAAGAGGCCAGCCCCAAATCTCCCAAATGGACTCTCTGCTGCAATAAATTATACTGTATTTTCTTTCTTAAGGGCATTTCTTACGCTTAATGTGGGAATTCAAAAGGTTATATATAGAACTGGGAGCTATACAAACAGAATTATGTTTACACTGTAAATGTTTACCATATAATCTGACCTGTTCTTGCCTCTTGGCTATGGTGCTGTTATTAGCCAGTCTGGCTAGATATTTTTAGTTTCCCTGTTTACATAGCATCTTCATGTACTTTAAATTTATCCATTTTTTTTTTACATGGAAAATTTTATCAATAGATTTCTGGGAGGAAGATATGGGTATTATTTGGAGAAAATATTTTAAGGAGGTGACAGATTTAAACTGTATCTACTAGGGTTATAAAGTTTCCTGCAAATTTAAAGGAAACCTTTAAATAACTAGAACTGATTTATTTTAAGTTTTATCACGCTGGAGAAGTTTTGGAGGAGAAAAAAAAGTATTTAAAAAGGTGAACAGGCCAATATAGGCTGGTTGGCTTGAGAATGAGTCTGAGGCTGAATATTGGAAAGAGACGGCTGGATGCAATCAGTGAAAGATATAAGACAACATAATTAACACCAATCAAAAGCATTTTGTGAAAAATAATTCTTGCGAAGCAAATATGAAATCTATTCTGATGGGGTCAAAAATTTAATCAATAAAATTAACTTTCAGCAGTGGGGCTGTGAAATCATTTGCAGCACTTAATTAAAGTCACAGGAAAGAGCACATCGTGTGGTATTAAATTGAGACTAGACCATTTAGGAAAGCGAACAGTACAGTTCAAACAGGAGTCAGGCTCTGATGTGGGTGAGCGAAGTCCCGCAGCAGCCAGCCTTTGTGAGCCGCTCTCTGTTCTGCCCTTTAGATCTCCGAGGTGAGTTGGGCTCCTCTAAAGCTCCTTTAGATACTTGTGTAGACACAGAAAAAGAAAAGCATTGCCAACCTCAGTAACTGTAAATCATAGGCTGTGAATAGCCTGTTCAGTATGCTTCAAGGTTGCAGTGATACTGGCCTGTAATTTTTTGTCTCTTCTCACAAGGCTGATGTTTATGTTTTGTTTTTTAATGAACAGTGAAAATCTAACACCATTGTTATTACCTCATTAACCCTAGGCCCAACAAAATCATGAGGGTTGGCAGCACTGAAAGAAACATTTTCTATTAAATATGGAACCTCTGTGTACATTTTACCACAATGTACACATTAATCAGTCTAACTGCACTGTAATTATAGTAATTAATGTGTACATTTGTGGTTAAACGTATACAGAGTTAGGAATACTGATGCTAAATTGTTTGGTGCTTTTTTCAGGACAGCATACATATGGAAAAACCAGGAGACCAAAGAGAGGATCCTAACTAGGCAATGCATAAAGGAGAAGGTACCTCCTCTTCTAGCTTCACTGTGGATGAGGAGCAAAGAAACCCTCTGAGAGCATAGGAATCCCAGGGCAGGTAAGGAGAAGCTTTTGGTCAGTCACTCTAATCCACAGGTCAGATTGCACGGGAAATGAACAGCAGGATCTGACCTGTTGGCAGGGTTCTGTAGGAAACCTACTGTCGGGGTTTGCTCAGGAGGACCGGCCTCACTGTAAACTGAAGTCAGCTACATGTCTGGGCTGTGAATTGTCCAAAAAGTCCAACTGCAAAATGTGTGGTGGCGCAGCACATTCTTGCATGACAGCATTCACTCCACATGCTGTTCCTCCCGCTGGGAAAATAGTGTCAGGCTTACTCATTCGTACAGAGGCACCCTTTTCACAGGACCTTCACAAAGGTGAGAATAAGTCTTGATCTTAGGCAAAATGTGGCAACTACTCACTGATAACTGCAGCTCCTTATCAATGTTGTAAATGTGATCAGGCCTTGATCAACTACAATGTTTTAGGACTCCTGAGGGTGGTTACAGGTTCCCAGAGAGATAGTTTCCCCCTCATACATTTAGAATTAAATTCACAGCTTTAAGATGCAATAACATTATTTAATCCTGGGCTAACGCCCCTGTATGCCTATTTGCCTGGCTATAAAACACCCTTTATGTGCCACTCTTTATGTGCCTTGATTACAAAGGTGCTGATCCGAATCCTTTAAAAGAGTTAACTCCAGATCATATAAGGCACTGCAAGGCAGCTGTTACAATTTGGAAGTCGTCCTGTATCTTCAGTATGAGGGAGAAGATAAATGTTTTTTCCCTCTTTCTAGGGCCTTTGTTGTGGCGTTAAACCGTGGGTTTGATCTTATTCATTGTGTTCTTGCATGTCTGGTGCAAAATTGTGTCCGAACTTCACAAGTGGTTTTTAGGATAACTCTCCTGAATTGATCCTTTATCACCAGATGTGCAGGTTGGCAGCACGTTAGTTTCATTTGCAAGGAATGGATGAGGCAGAATTTGAAGTAATTTTATGGGGAACCATCAAAGATATCCAGTAGTCTAACTGTATTTCGTATAGGTGGTTATTTCTCAGTTTTGGTACTAATTTATATAACGAATGACTTGGTTATTTTGCAATTGCAGCTAATCCTACAATAAATTGAGGGATTTACACCATTTTAAAAATGGAATAACAGGTATAAATGATACAAACCAGCTATTAAATTAGCATTGAAAATACATTTTGAAGGAACTAACACAATCAAGCCAGAATTGCTTTTTCTTCCCAGTAGATAGTCACGCTATCAGTTCTCCTGTGAAGTCATTGAAATAAGAAATGAGCTAAATTTGCCATCTCTTACGTGGAATTGATCATTTATAAAGTACAATGATTTCAGCATCAGGGGAAGAAAGGGCTTAGCAAGGCCTAAATAGCTCGCAGGAGTGTTATTGAATAAAATTAGTCTGTCCAAAAAAAGAGTGTATTTTGTGCCAGATTTAGTGAAACCAGGTCCAATTAAGATTTTGCAGAATAGCCAAAGTCCAAGTGCCCCAAATGCTGTTGAACTGGCATGAGTAATAGCTTGTTTCTGTGTCAGGGAACTAGAATAAATCAGTTACAAAGGCAAAGTGAGAATTAAAAGTGCTGATGGGAGGAAGACTTACACGGTCCTGTCACTTAGGTCTGCAAGCACAAGCGTAAAACAAAGAGGCCCAAATCGCATGAGAGAAAACCGTAGCAATGCGAAGGTGAGTAGTAGAAAAGTGTTTGGAAAAACGAGTAGAGGCTTCAGCAAACCTCCCCCACCCCCATCTGCAGAGATTTAATTCGTTTCTGGTGCCAGAGCAGGTGAAAATGGTTTGTGCTGAGAGGTGCAGCCTGAGGGGAGGGATCCTGAAGATCTGAGAGTCTCTAAAAGAGCTTTCTCAGAGTCTCTAAGGCTCGACAGGAAGAGAAAAATAACTTTTAAAAGGTTCCTTCTGCTCCTTTTCCTTCACATTATGAAGGTAACAGATTCAGCCTGTCACTAGAAAGGTTTAGTTAGGGGAGGGAGTATGGAAATTTCTTTGCAAAATGCTCAGTTTTATGCTGCTGGTTGCTTAGGTAAGTGGTGTGCTGTTCACTTGTGGAAGTATATTCCACCCGCCTTCGGTGCTAGTCAATAAGGACTTTGGTTCCAGTTGCCAAACTTTGTGACGTCGTCAACAATTTCCGAATTGCTTACAAGATGGAGGAGCCATGTGTTGGCTGAAAATGTCCATGCATGCTCCTACAGCTTCAACTTCATGGAAAGACAGTTGAGGAAAGTCTGGAAATGCTTGGATTTGTGGGGACATGGAGGGAAGAGTCATCTGACAGATAACTGAGTAAAACTTACTTTGTTGTTTGTCCCATCCCACGTGTCTTAGTATTGTATAGGTTCCCATATAAGTGCAGATTTTTGGCGTTGCTGTATCCCAGCAAATATCAGTTCTTAACCTGCGCTAATGTGTATGAAACAAATAAAAATTAGGTCTATTTGTGTCTAATAGTACCAAAAATTTGGCCACTATGCTAGTGTTTGCAAGGAGGGTTGGGGACATACGCTGATGTTCTGCCACAGTCTAGAGGTTCATCTCCTGTGATGTTTAAGATGTAACTGTTGACCATAAATGGCTTCAGACATAACTGCAGGAGGCTTAGGCTGCAGCCGAATGTGATCGGGGAATCATGAACTTCTCTGTGGAACACTTTTCAGTGTGAGCTATCAGCAGCCAGAAATAGTATTGACTGTGATTCGCCTCCTTCATGAAGTTCAGGTAGCTTGGGGTTTTGTTTCTGGAGTTGGTGGTGCTGCACTTTCATCTCCTCATTTGAAGAGGTAGGGGGAAAAGTTGCACTAAAGGGTGGTAGGAGGGTTATTGATGTGCCGCTGGTTGGATGCTGATGTACAAGGGCGTCTATTGAAAGGGTGTGCATGTACAGAAGCAGCAGATTTTTTTTGTTGGTGGTGGTTTTGTTCTGAAGCTCAATTTAAGGATAAGTTCTTCTGTAGGTTTCTGCCTATTGTGAAAGTGTTATGTTTGGAATATCATCTAAATCTGAGTGAAATCAAATATAGACTACAAGTAGAGGTCTTGATGGTATGTTTTAAAAGTTACATTAATAGACATAAAAATGTGTACCGAGACTTAGCGTGGTGAAACTTAAACTGTGGGGTCACAAAATTTCAATTCTATATGGAGACAAAAGGGTAGGAAAGGCCATGTTTTCAGGTGTTGCAGTTCTCTGTAAACAAGTGTTTCAAGGATTCCCTGTTATTGCATATATTGAATGTAACACAAAGCAGCAATCTAAATGCTGTTATTATTGTGTGGATTCATACTGTACTAGGTAAAAACACATGCTTTGTGTGGAATTGCTTGTTATGCGTAACATCCCTCTACAAAAGGGATATTAGCGTGATGTAGTTCAGTAGTTCACATGGCCTTCTTTGGTGACATCTCTAGAAATGCTTACTGTGAGCTTGGATTTCTTTATTACAGCCCAAATATTGTGCATATCAAAACAATACAGGAGGCAGAGAATTCCTTTTACAAGGAGTCACATGGAAAAGACAAGGTGTAATGGGTACAAGTTGCTCCTGGGGAAATTCCGATTGGACATAAGGGGAAAATTTTTTACAATGAGAACAATCAGCCTTTGGAATGATCTCCCCAGGGAAGTGGTGGATTCCCCAACAGTGACACTTTTAGGACTCAGCTGGACAGGGTGCTGGGCTATCTTGTCTAGACTGTGCTTTTGCCAAGAAAGGTTGGACGAGGTGATCCCTTGGGGTCCCTTCCAACCTGGTATTCTGTGATTCTACGATTTGTCTGTTGTGTAGGCGAACTGGTATGCTGTTAACTTCTGGCTCTCAAAAACAAACACAAAACTCCCACTGTGAAGTAGAGGCCTGGAGACTGTACTTCAGGGCCAGGAGTCAAGGCCAGCAGCACTCGAATTCAGCAGCGGATCCAAGGAATTTAAACTGGAATTAGCAAGGTCAGAAAAGCCAGGGCTCCCAGAGGACATGCCTTGGAAATGTCAGTTAACCCACAACATCATGAAAATTATTACAAGGACCAGCTGCTACTGTAATTGCATACTGTATTTTGGAAATCTTGGGGAATCTTGCTCAGTCAGATCTGGATACCAGGATAACCTAAGCAGTATATTAGATTTTGAGAAAAATTAAATTCTGCAATGACAATTGGATTGACAGTGATTTGAATGGAACTGTTAAATTTCTTGGTCTGGAGTTGGGAATACCATGCGTAGACTCACTGTCTCAGGTATCACCTCTATAAAATGCGTAGAAGCAACATTTTAGTATGAAGGAATGATGCTTTTCCAGACCATTGGTTGTTGCTTCTTGTGAAAATACTGTCCCTTAGGAGCCTTTCTTGCACTTGCTCTTTTTAATATACGTCTGTTGTGTGAAATTTTGACATTTGCAATAAAACTGAGGTGGTTGATAGGTTTGAAGTCACCTAGTAAATGTAAAGCCTGAGAAGAACTTAAACATAAAGAATAGAATAAAATTCATGTCTAAAACAGTGTGATATAACTGTGATTTGGACTGTGTTGAGGTTTATATCCAAATTAGTACATGCTAAGACTAGTTCTGGACATAAAGCTAGAATATCTATGAAGACTAGTGGGTAAAGCTTCCTGTCCTGAGTAAATCCAGAGCTTGAAGTTTCACACCTAATTCTCGCCCTGGTTTGCTCAGAACAAACGCCTCCTTCCCCCAGGAAAAGAAGTTTGAAGGTTACATGAGAAATTGGGGCAGGATAAGTGTATCATTGCGTTACATAATCCCACAAGGTGACTTGTAAAGGCCAAGGAAAATGTGTTAAAAGGAAAATAATAGGAATTCAGAATCAAATCGCTGATGTGTAAAACTTAATCTAGGATGAGCTTTGCTTAATTGGCAGTAGTGTACCTTCCACTTTGTGAACCTCTCTCCTCAGGTGCAGGAAAGACGAAAGGCATAGACCTCTCTCGGACCTACTCAACAGTGATTTGTCTAGTTCAGGTTTGTATTTTGCTTCTCGGGAGTAGTGACTAACAGTCCTACTGGTCTACTACCTAGTCCTATCTGGTATCTTAGATTGCTGCTGGGTGAAGATCACCTTCCCTTCAAATGTGGGTTTAGTCTTTGGGCAGGGTTTGATTTGGGGTTTTTTTTGAGAATGCTTATTCTAGTTCATATACTGGAGGAACAAAGAGCTGACCTGGGAAAGGGTGGCTGGAAAGAGCAGCAGTGGCTTGCATACAAAAGGCTGTATATAGTCACTATGCCAACCTACTAACAGGCAAGCACTGCCTGTAGCACTCTGTTTACTTTTCCAGGAGAGATGAAAGAGTCAAAATGCGTGTGGAGTTGCAAAGTTACACGGCAGTTTGGCAGGAGGTCACAGGAAGGAACTGACCTCTCCTTTAGGCTAGTTCACACGTTTTGGTGAACTTTTTGGTAAACCTGTTCTAAGTGTGGACTCGGGCTTGATATAACAGGGGTGGTACTAGTGGGTTGGTCTGGAATTCTTTCTCTCCCAATACAGTGCCAGGCATTGAAAATAATTTCAGTTTGCTTTTAAAAACGTCCTTGTTTTCTGTAAAGCCCATTTCTTTAAAAGACTAGTGAGAGAGGAATGAGTTTACAGGGTCTGGCTATGTTTCTTCAAGAGCTGTTTTAACCATAGTGGTATTTCCAGAAAAAGACAGTAGAGGGGGCTCGTGAAATACACGTGCTTTTTAGTTTTTGCAGTAAAATACCACATTTCTTCATTTTTCTGCTGCTGGGGGTGGAGGAGGGTGCTGAAATTGTTTTTCAGGCAGACAGTGCAGCACAACTGTAGGCTGGAAGCTGAGGATAATTTTGAGAGGATGCCGAGTGAAATCTACTATGGGAAAAAGCCTAAGGCACCCGAGGAAGTTAACCTTGGGTTATGTTTATTTTTTGGTTTTAATGTATGGAGTATATATGAAGCATGGTGTGACCTCAGTTCCTTCCTTCACTGTGCAGCTTGCGGTCTTAGATTAACAGAATGAGCTTTTGGAAAAGCCTTTGGAGTGGCTTTTCATATTTTATCATCGTGGCAAAAATTCCATTCTGTTTTCAAATAATCACAAATTATGACAACGTACCTCTATACAGAGATACAAGAGGTCCACATAGTGGATTTCTCATGGTAATGACCCAATCTTAGATTTGACATAAATGTATAAGGGGTGGGAAAGGTAAGTCAGCAATGAACAAGAGCCGTATGGCTAAAATAATCCAGTTAGTAGTGTATATTATGATGCAGCTGTAATACACACACAAGTAATTTCTTTGAGTGAGAAGTTATTTCTCATTTAATCAAATCTTGTATGGTTTTCTGTGTTTTAGGGATGTTTCTTCAATATTTTTTGTTGCTTAATGCGTCAGCATGTTTGCTGTTGAGAAGACAAAGTATCACGAATACCAGGAACAGTGAAACAGTCCTCCTGTAGTAAACCAGCATCGTTCTAAATGTTACGGACGTGACAGCGTTTTGGTCTTTTCCATCTGTGTTCTAAACAACTAAAAGAAGTGCTCTAAGAGCTACCAGTTCCACTGTTTCAGTGCCTGGCCTGCCGGCGTGCCCAGGACACTAAAATATCCCAGGATTAGCAGGTTACTTGTAAACAGAACGAATATGCTATTGACTCAGAACAGTATTGCAAACAGTAGGACATAATACAACATCGATTAAATATGTGCTTAACTGTTCTCTTAGTGTTTACTGTGCTGCTGAACAGATTAGAAAGGTGAACAGATTTCTCTTTGACTTGAGGTTTTTCTCACTGAGGCACATTTGCTCTTCAGTATGCCACATGACTTAAATGTTGGCGGGACTGACCTTCGATTTGCTGTCAGTGACACCGTATTGAACCTTGGTCAATATTCCCTTGTAGAGATACGGTCATAAGTGGTGTCTTTAGTTCCACATTTCCCTTCCATAATAGCAATGACATAATAACCAATGCACTACTGAAACTATAGCGTGGGGTTTTCTTCCAGGTAATTGAATTCATATGGATTTTGGCCTCGTGTCCTGTAGGAAACCACAAGTACAAGGTGATGAAAAATCCCCCGTAAAGCTAGGGAATGAAAGTGGACCTTTACAGAATAGAGTGTTTTGCTGAAATGTTGTGTCCTGGAAAGGATATTACAAATGTTCCATGTTAATGGCGTTTAGATGATACCTGAAAACAAAACCCTCCTAGCAAAATAGCCAAACAGGGTGATTTTTCCATGCAAAGGACTACAATCCTGTTGTGTATCTGCGTGTCTGATGCAGAGTAGTATTTTCTGGGGACTGTGAAAATGTATCAAAACCCGTAACAAGCCTATTAATAAAAGTACCTCATTCTGAATACATATTTTGTCCAAAGTACTTTGTCAGTAAAATATCAGGTAGGTGTAAAGTGTCTCCCCCTTAATTCTTCACAGACCATGTGCTATAAAATATAAATGTTATTCACAAATTCTTGACAGAAAGATTGTGTTGTGGTAAGACAGCTTTTTTGTTGCAGAATAAATAGGAACGTGTGTATATAGAAGAGCTCAATGATGCACCATCTCTGGCAGGCCTTGTATAAACCTGAACAATATGAGGGGTTGGCTACTGATAAGGGACGTAGACTTGAGGTGTATTATTGATGGCCATTCCCCTTCCCCTCATTTAATGGTTCTGGAATATTGTCTGCCGTGGTGTTCTTATGAATGACTTGCTTTGGGATTGGGGTTTGTCTGTTATTGGCAGACGGAGGTAACTAGAGCGGTACTGTGAGCAACTGAGGTGAGGGCAGGAGCAGATGGCCTGACCGTGTATTGGCTACTGAAGAAAAGCAACCTCCAGCACCTGTCATATGCACTCATATGCCTTCTTACAGTCTAGTGATTTTTCTAAGTACATGGTGTTTTTTCCATTTTCTTTCGTTTTTATCCAGTTTCCTCATAGTCCAGATCCTGTACGTCTAGTGCACCTTCTAGCCACAGCCTCACCTGCAACTTGTTTTCCTTCTGGAATAGCAGGTCCCAAAGATGCAGTAGATCTTCTTCTGCCTTTCCTTAACAGGTCAATATATGAACTGACCACAGGAGCTGCATTATTAGGGCTGACTTGAGACCTCTCTGCTCCTGTGGCTGGTCCTGAGCGAAAACCTGGAATTAGGCAGATTAGGGATCTTTTGTTCCTCTGTTCTGAGTCTCATCCTGTCACTAGTGGCTGGAGATTAGAAATCCAGAAGTACAAACGCTCAAGTATCTAAGTCTGACTTATCTACTGAAATCTGACACAAGGTCTGTGCTGCTTTACAGCTCCTCTCAGCCCCGCGTTGCTCGGTGCGGTCGTGCACACGCGACAGAATACCCTTGCGTCTCATGAGCTGTGCCTGGTGCAGAAACCAAGTGTACAGCTATTCATTGCTTTTTGCAGCTTTGCTGCAAATTTGGTTTATCTTAGAAGTTGTAACGAAATTGTTCCGTTTGTTACTCGCGCTTTGATCTTGTGGCCTATGTTGAAAAGTGAAGTAGCTGGGCTAGGAGGAGGTGTTTTACAGGCAGCAAGAATCCTCTGGGAGCTGGCTGAGCAAATTCAGGACTAGAGGGGAGCTGCCAAATCTGACATGTGATCCTAAATTGTAGAAGTTCTCAATTGTTCAAGTTCTCAAGTTCTCAGAGGTAGAATAGAACCCATCAAAACCTTCCCTTTCTCTCTTTTCTTCCTTTTTTTTAATAAGAAGCAAGCAATTATTCAGTCGCTTCCTGTTAGAAGAAAAGGATTCAACCCAAACCCTAATGCTTAACCCTGTCACTTGTGTCTTCTGTGTCAAGCATAGAAGAGTTAAGAATTCTCTTGCTTTGGGGAATGGGGAGTCAAGAAATAAAGTAAAAGTATATTGTGCTATTACTTAAGTAAATTGCATATGAAAGGCAGAAGTATTAATAACAAACCGTAAGCTTTCCCATGTAAAGAAAACTGAGCAAAATAAATTAAATTACTTCAGCATTTGTTGCAGCAACTTTACAAATTACAAAAACTAGGTTTTTTTCCGTACGCCAGGTGTTTTATGTGAGGGTTAGTGCCAGCACAAATCTTTCTGTCTCTGAGCTGCTGCAAGCCCCAAATGCTACTTGGACCAGAGATCAGTCTATAGGAATGTGAAGTCTATGAAGTCCATTAAATCTAAAGAAAGGAGAGAGAGAGAAGGGGGCGAGAAGGTAACTGTAGCAGAAAAGATGAAATTGTGCTCCATTTTTGCCATAGATCTTGAACTGTGTTTTTATCTATGTGATTTTGTTTTATACTATTGCTGTTATTTTTCCTCTTTTTTTTTCCTGATAAATACAGAACGCTACTCTGAGGTATGTCCACCACGTGGCCTCTAATCCAACTGGCCAGACCAGATTTTTATAACCAGGGCAAAATTAAACTTTTGGGTGTACTATTTCAGGTCCTAGCAGAGGCTGGAGGAGAAGGTAGGAAATACCTCTTCTCAAGACCATACAACTCCACTTTTAGTTGGGCAATTGATACAACTGACTTAAGTGTCTCGCCTTGATGTCTCACCTAATTAAATGCCTCGATATCTGAATGGAAATCCCTTTCTACCCTGAATCAATGTGATTTATAAGGAGAGGTAAGAAAAAGGAACTGAACTGGGTATTTGTAATGTGAAGGAAAAAAATCTGTCCCCTCTTGCCCCTCCCAAGTCTTGCCAAACTTAGAGTTGCTGGAAGCAGCCGAGTGGTTGGACAAGCTGGAGCTGGATTAATGAGCAGAGTAGAAGTGGGGTTATTGGCGCAGATGTCCCTACTGTATGGAGCATTCATATGAATCACTGGGTGAAATGTCTCCTGCAGTCCTTGATACATGTCTTTCATGTTGAGGTACTTCCAGTTAAGTGGTTCGTTAATGGTGCATCTTCTGCATCATCAGATTCCCTCAGGAGTTGTCTCAAATTTCCCTCATCTTTGTTGCCTTATGTACAGCAATATCCTTCTAAGTCCTTGGCATCTGTCCCCTCTATGTCATTATGTAGAAATTAATCTCGGTGTATCTGAATAGCTCATTTTCTAAGATTAACATGAGGGCTGCTTGTATTGTTATTAACAAAGCACCTAGATTTATCAGCTCTGCAAGGAACAGGCACGTAGACTTCAATGTGAAAATAATAGGTTAACATTCTAGCTGTCTGCTCTACAATCAGATGTTGGAATGCAAATGCTTCTTTTTTTTTTTTCCTGTGAAGACAGCAAATGTTACATGTTTTCCACTATGTAAATGGCCTTAGTTAACATTAATCAAAATTGCTTATCAGCTGCAAAACACACTTCTAGATGTGCATCTCCAGGGCAGCCCAAAGCCAAATGGGTGACAGGCTTCTAATAGATATCTCATGAAACCCCGTTCTGCCAGCACTTGGCTTTGATGAAGCTGAACTCTAGTCCGTGTTCTCATCCTGTGATACAGGGCCTGGTCTTGGAGACTGTTACTCCTTTGTGCTAGAGGAGAGACAGGAGCATGAAAGCAATGCAAATATGCAACCCAAACACATGCAAGTCTTTTTCCCACAGATCCCTGAACTTTGAGGGTTTCTTGCAAGACTGTAAAAAGCTCACTTAAAAGAAGCATCCAGTCAAGTTCCCTCAGAAGTCTGATGTCCCAGAGGGCTGTGCCATCACTTCCCATTTGAGGAACTGTACATTTCCAGTGGTATATGCTGTTACTGAGGTAAAAACTGGAGCCCATATTAATACAGTGGGTTGGCTTCTCTATGGACAGCAGAACAGAAAGTGGGTCAGGGAGTGGGCTGGAAGTCAGCAGTGACGCTGCTTCATGAGTGACTAGTTTTGCACTTGAGGCTGAAAATATCTAATACTTAAACTATTTCAAACTGTATGTATGTATGAAAACGTGAAGTTCCAACAGATTCTATTGATAACTTTCCAAGCAATGGTTTCTGGTTGCTTTCCATGCGGCAAAGAGTTAGACGTGTTAACAGAATGAGAACTGGATGTATTTAAAAGCTGCCTCCCCGTTAGAGCGATACAGTTCACATGACCGCAGACCTCCCTGTGTTTGAGAAGCCAGTAGTGGAGTGACGACAGCCTAGACAAGCCATTTGGTTGCTCAGCCTCACATCAGTCCCTGGAAAAGTGTATCGTCATGGAAACCATTTCCAAATATTTTAAGAGCAAGAGGTTAATCAAGGGTTCGTTTGTCAAGAACAAATTGTACTTGACCTGCTGGATTGCCTTCTCTGACGAAATGACTGATTGTATGGTTGAGGGGAGAGCAACAGACACAAACTACTTGGATGTTCAGAAAGACTTTTGACAGGGTCTATCACAGCATTCTCGTTTAGAAGCTGTGGAAGGTATGGGCTTGAAGAACAGACAGCCAGATGGGCTGAAAGTTGTCTGCCACCAGGATTGAAGGGTAGTGACGATGGGCCAGATGTCTAGCTAGGAGCTGGTTAAGAGTAAAGTACCTCAGAGGCTGGTTCAGGGGCTGGTATCATTCAATATCTTCATCAACAACCTGGATGATGAAACATATTGCCCCCATGGCAATTATTAGGTTGCCCTTTGTCTATGTGTACTAGTTAGTAACAGAACTTTTGAGGCTGCTGTATTTTCTGGTGGAAGACTTGGGATTTTTGCTAGTNCTGGATGTTTTCTGGTGGTAGACTTCGATTTTTGCTAGTGTTGGGGTTTGCAACACGTGATCTTCTGTGAAGCCGGGGAAAACTTAAACAGACTGAGTTTACATGCCAGTATTAGAACCAAAAAGAGACCCTGGTCAAGTAATATGTGGGACCTTGCTAGTTCATGAGCAGCTTAAAACCTTATNATCATTCAATATCTTCATCAACAACCTGGATGATGAAACATATTGCCCCCATGGCAATTATTAGGTTGCCCTTTGTCTATGTGTACTAGTTAGTAACAGAACTTTTGAGGCTGCTGTATTTTCTGGTGGAAGACTTGGGATTTTTGCTAGTGTTGGGTTTTGCAACATGTGATCTTCTGTGAAGCCGGGGAAAGCTTAAACAGACTGAGTTTACGTGCCAGTATTAGAACCAAAAAGAGACCCTGGTCAAGTAATATGTGGGACCTTGCTAGTTCATGAGCAGCTTAAAACCTTATCAGCAAGGTGAAGCAGTCCAGGCCCATGAGTTATTAAATTATTATTTTAGCAAATCTTTTAGAGTTGACTTGCTGGAGCAGTTTAGTCCAGCTATTACATTATATATATATAATGTAATGTAATATAAAAATTATATTACAATGTCATTCTCTTGCCGAATAATGGCACTTCAAAATAGGTTCACTTTCCTATTTTGGTATAATTTTCCAGAGTAGCAGCTTAATTCATAACTTATGCTGAGAGGTCTTTTGCTTCTACACCACCTTCAAAATACAAGCTAGAGGACTAAAATCTAGTGAGAAACGTAATTTTTTTTTGCTGGTATAATGTCTTAAATTCTGAACTAATTATATAGTGGCTGGAAATACGCAATGATCTCACATAAAATAGTTTTCTAGGTGAAAAGATGAAAATAGTAGCTTAATTTTGGTTGTCCCTGAGGAGGGCAAAAGTAAAATAATGTTTCCAATACACAGTTTCAAGATTTTGTGGCATTAATTAAAAGTATGTTTTGGGGCTGTTACCTGTTGAAGGGCTTAACTTGCAGTTTAAAGTGCTTTAAAAAGAAATAACTTCAATTATGCATCACAGATGCGAGTTCTCACATACAGGCTTGTGTTCTCATGATGCTTGTTTTGTAAGAACATAATATAAGAAGGGCAATACTGAGAAAAAAAATGTAGTCTCACGGCTTCCAGTCGTTTCAACTCAAGGAACCTCCGAAGCACCGTATAGTTTCTAGGTGCTGAGAACCTTGTTGAGCTTTTCTTCCATGTTTGTGTGCACCTCCCCCCCGACTACATGTGAACGGTTCACATCCAGGATGTCTTGTGACAAGGAGTGATATGGTTTAACTAAGTATTGTATGAAAAAAATACGTTCTCGTGGGTATTCTTGACCCTGCCACCTGCTAGCATCATTTGATAACCCTCAGGTCTTGTGCTGGACGAGGCAGGTATCTGGCCGATAGCTGGCCCCTCTTCAGCCTCTCCTCGCCACTCATGATTTTGCAGGTATCTGTTGCTCTCCTGTATCCTCTTTTCTGGTTGAGAAGGTCCTGGTTTAGGTAGTCATTCTTTGTATGAAGGAATTGGCTCTTCAGACCACTGGCCATCCTTGTTGTCCCTCCTTGAACTTTTTCCAGTATCTGTCAATCTTGTTGGAGATGGGTGAGAAGGACCAGAGCTGCAAAAATTATCCAAGCTCTGGACAAAAACATGGATTTAGACAGCAGCATAACGATGTTGTCTGTTTCCCTTTTTAAGAATGCCGAATGATTTTTGATGACTGTGCACTGATGTGCTAGATATCCTGCCTAACCCTAATATCTCACTTTTGAATCGAAATAGGCAGGTTGTTTCCCATCATTGTGTCTGTGAAGTTAGGGCTGTTTTTCCACTCGGTCACTTTACATCGGAGCTGATCTGTCATTTTAACACTGTTACTCAGTCCTGTAGGTTCTCCTGCAGCTCCTCACAATCTGCTCTTCTCTTTACCAGCCTGAATAACATACTTAATAGACTTCGTGAGTTACTGTTTATGCCCTTTTCCATGTTGTTTGTGAATAACTTTCCACATATACAGCAGTGTGACTAGTGGTTACCACCAAGCAGCCAAACACATGGGTTGTTTTGAGGTAGAAAAACTGTAATTGCTAAAGAATGGTGGAACTGATTCTGGTTTAAACATAGGACTGTATTGCAAGTGTGTTTGCCAGGTCATTACTGTTGATTTTGGCCTTTAACACCCGTTACCTCAGGTCCACTATCTTACCCACAGCAGCGAGACTGGGGCTGCTGTTGCAGGATCCCCTCAGATAGTCTGCAGCTTGTTTCTTTGCTCGTAACCTCCAGTCCTGCCCTTCCAGGCAGTGCATACACAGGGAGCCTGTCTCTGCCTCTTGGCAGAGCTGCTGACCGCTGGCTTCTGCTTTCTTTGGTTTTTTTACTAATTCTCCTACTTCAGTCTCCATGGTTTTTAATCAGACCCGAATGAATTCCTGTGGACCTGCTTGGGTAAGCTTCTGCTCAGTGTTTGGCATGTTTCTGCCAGCGCTGAATCTGGCTTACTTTTATCACTTCAGGCTTATGTATGATTAAGCAAAATTTCATTGAAGTTGCCTGTATAATTCTGCTTAGGAACAGTTTTCTGTGGGATACAAAATAGTTTTCTGTTAATAGGTTCTGTGTGAAATACACAAAGATACCTTACAGAAACCCAGCTTCGCTAATGCGAGTTCATTTGAGAACCTAATTCCTTCAGTTTAATTGCAAGAAAGAAGTTTGAATCTGCGCTAGTATTTGTAAGGTAGAAAGCCACGAAGTTTGTCAAAAGTCTTTCCAGCCCAATGTCTCATCCTCAGCAACGGCCAGTAGTGGGGCTTCGAGGAAGAACCTGAAGATGCTGTTCTCCTGCTGGTTTTTGTCATAAGCAGGGACAGTTTGGCAACATCTGTCTGACGTCCCCTAGGCAGAGAGATGCACGGACACGCGGAAACTCTGTGTAGCAGTTGGTGGGGGTCAGGGCTGGCTCCAGGGTGCCTTGGGATAAGCTGGCTGTACTCCCCATGTGCTGCGCAGCTGGGCCTTCCCGCGTGCGGGAGTTGGCATCCAGAGCTGATGCATCCTGAGTGCCCTGGGTTTGCTCCGCAGGCGTGGGCCGTCTGTGCGGCACGTGGGGAGCAGATGTTGTATGGCTGGTCAGTGCTGGGCACGCGTCGCGCACGCGCGCTGTGGGGGCAGCTGTGTGGTGGGCTGCTCCGGGGGCTTTGCTGATCATCTTGGTCATCTCAACGTCTCAAGCTCGCAANAAGCTTAAACAGACTGAGTTTACGTGCCAGTATTAGAACCAAAAAGAGACCCTGGTCAAGTAATATGTGGGACCTTGCTAGTTCATGAGCAGCTTAAAACCTTATCAGCAAGGTGAAGCAGTCCAGGCCCATGAGTTATTAAATTATTATTTTAGCAAATCTTTTAGAGTTGACTTGCTGGAGCAGTTTAGTCCAGCTATTACATTATATATATATAATGTAATGTAATATAAAAATTATATTACAATGTCATTCTCTTGCCGAATAATGGCACTTCAAAATAGGTTCACTTTCCTATTTTGGTATAATTTTCCAGAGTAGCAGCTTAATTCATAACTTATGCTGAGAGGTCTTTTGCTTCTACACCACCTTCAAAATACAAGCTAGAGGACTAAAATCTAGTGAGAAACGTAATTTTTTTTTGCTGGTATAATGTCTTAAATTCTGAACTAATTATATAGTGGCTGGAAATACGCAATGATCTCACATAAAATAGTTTTCTAGGTGAAAAGATGAAAATAGTAGCTTAATTTTGGTTGTCCCTGAGGAGGGCAAAAGTAAAATAATGTTTTCAATACACAGTTTCAAGATTTTGTGGCATTAATTAAAAGTATGTTTTGGGGCTGTTACCTGTTGAAGGGCTTAACTTGCAGTTTAAAGTGCTTTAAAAAGAAATAACTTCAATTATGCATCACAGATGCGAGTTCTCACATACAGGCTTGTGTTCTCATGATGCTTGTTTTGTAAGAACATAATATAAGAAGGGCAATACTGAGAAAAAAAATGCAGTCTTACGGCTTCCAGTCGTTTCAACTCAAGGAACCTCCGAAGCACCGTATAGTTTCTAGGTGCTGAGAACCTTGTTGAGCTTTTCTTCCATGTTTGTGTGCACCTCCCCCCCGACTACATGTGAACGGTTCACATCCAGGATGTCTTGTGACAAGGAGTGATATGGTTTAACTAAGTATTGTATGAAAAAAATACGTTCTCGTGGGTATTCTTGACCCTGCCACCTGCTAGCATCATTTGATAACCCTCAGGTCTTGTGCTGGACGAGGCAGGTATCTGGCCGATAGCTGGCCCCTCTTCAGCCTCTCCTCGCCACTCATGATTTTGCAGGTATCTGTTGCTCTCCTGTATCCTCTTTTCTGGTTGAGAAGGTCCTGGTTTAGGTAGTCATTCTTTGTATGAAGGAATTGGCTCTTCAGACCACTGGCCATCCTTGTTGTCCCTCCTTGAACTTTTTCCAGTATCTGTCAATCTTGTTGGAGATGGGTGAGAAGGACCAGAGCTGCAAAAATTATCCAAGCTCTGGACAAAAACATGGATTTAGACAGCAGCATAACGATGTTGTCTGTTTCCCTTTTTAAGAATGCCGAATGATTTTTGATGACTGTGCACTGATGTGCTAGATATCCTGCCTAACCCTAATATCTCACTTTTGAATCGAAATAGGCAGGTTGTTTCCCATCATTGTGTCTGTGAAGTTAGGGCTGTTTTTCCACTCGGTCACTTTACATCGGAGCTGATCTGTCATTTTAACACTGTTACTCAGTCCTGTAGGTTCTCCTGCAGCTCGTCACAATCTGCTCTTCTCTTTACCAGCCTGAATAACATACTTAATAGACTTTGTGAGTTACTGTTTATGCCCTTTTCCATGTTGTTTGTGAATAACTTTCCACATATACAGCAGTGTGACTAGTGGTTACCACCAAGCAGCCAAACACATGGGTTGTTTTGAGGTAGAAAAACTGTAATTGCTAAAGAATGGTGGAACTGATTCTGGTTTAAACATAGGACTGTATTGCAAGTGTGTTTGCCAGGTCATTACTGTTGATTTTGGCCTTTAACACCCGTTACCTCAGGTCCACTATCTTACCCACAGCAGCCAGACTGGGGCTGCTGTTGCAGGATCCCCTCAGATAGTCTGCAGTTTGTTTCTTTGCTCGTAACCTCCAGTCCTGCCCTTCCAGGCAGTGCATACACAGGGAGCCTGTCTCTGCCTCTTGGCAGAGCTGCTGACCGCTGGCTTCTGCTTTCTTTGGTTTTTTTACTAATTCTCCTACTTCAGTCTCCATGGTTTTTAATCAGACCCGAATGAATTCCTGTGGACCTGCTTGGGTAAGCTTCTGCTCAGTGTTTGGCATGTTTCTGCCAGCGCTGAATCTGGCTTACTTTTATCACTTCAGGCTTATGTATGATTAAGCAAAATTTCATTGAAGTTGCCTGTATAATTCTGCTTAGGAACAGTTTTCTGTGGGATACAAAATAGTTTTCTGTTAATAGGTTCTGTGTGAAATACACAAAGATACCTTACAGAAACCCAGCTTCGCTAATGCGAGTTCATTTGAGAACCTAATTCCTTCAGTTTAATTGCAAGAAAGAAGTTTGAATCTGCGCTAGTATTTGTAAGGTAGAAAGCCACGAAGTTTGTCAAAAGTCTTTCCAGCCCAATGTCTCATCCTCAGCAACGGCCAGTAGTGGGGCTTCAGGGAAGAACCTGAAGATGCTGTTCTCCTGCTGGTTTTTGTCATAAGCAGGGACAGTTTGGCAACATCTGTCTGACGTCCCCTAGGCAGAGAGATGCACGGACACGCGGAAACTCTGTGTAGCAGTTGGTGGGGGTCAGGGCTGGCTCCAGGGTGCCTTGGGATGAGCTGGCTGTACTCCCCATGTGCTGCGCAGCTGGGCCTTCCCGCGTGCGGGAGTTGGCATCCAGAGCTGATGCATCCTGAGTGCCCTGGGTTTGCTCCGCAGGCGTGGGCCGTCTGTGCGGCACGTGGGGAGCAGATGTTGTATGGCTGGTCAGTGCTGGGCACGCGTCGCGCACGCGCGCTGTGGGGGCAGCTGTGTGGTGGGCTGCTCCGGGGGCTTTGCTGATCATCTTGGTCATCTCAACGTCTCAAGCTCGCAATCTGTGTATGGGCAAAACATCCTTTGGAAAACATGATGTATCCCACCGAGTCTGGATAATGCAGCATAGGTTTAGTCATAAAGAGCTCTTAAATTGACACTATGGCTACGTTGCTGGTGCATCTCAAAGTTGCAATCTCTCTTCCGTTGAAGCCAGGGCCAAAAATCACACTTGTTTCTCCCAAAGCGGTCATTGGGATCCCTTTCACTTTCACCAGAAATCCTGCTCCCAGTACATATGAGAGGAACCGGGCAATAGGGGAGGGTGATGTGCAATGAAATCAGCGCCTGTTTAAATCATAGCATTTGTGTCAGTGACTTGCCTGGAGTCAAGACTTTGGCCATGGATTTTAATTCTTCCAGTGCTGAATTTCCATTCTGCTGACAGTGAAGAGGAACGGCTAAAATAATGTAATTCGCTGGCTATAGGAGTAGTTCAGCTCATTTCTTTGCTGCAATTGCTCTTTGTCTGGGGTAGTTCCCCTGTTGTTAAGAAAAATCGTCCTTGATGTGTCTAACTCACAGTGGTTGCATGAGGCTTGCAAATCCCTCTGAGGTGCTCACAGCTGTTGAAGTGCTTTGGATTGACAATACCACTTTCATGTAATTCTTCTGTGTTTCCTTTTGTATTGTTTTCAATTACAGTAATTTCAACAGAGCTGTCTGCGATCAGAAACTATGGAAATTGAATACAGAAAGATGTAATATTTCAAGGAAGAGTAAGTATAGCAGTGTCTTTTATTTTTTTTTTTTCCTAGAGAAAGGATATAGACTTCTCAAGACCAGCTCTGTATTCTCAGTTTAACTGGCAGACAGGAAATGTTTTTTCTTTCTTTAGGTCCCAAAGGATGTTTCTTTGTTAGAAAGCCAAACCTCCATTTCCTCTATTTCTTGTGACCGATAGCAAACCTGGTGAACATCGAGTAGACTTGGCACCAAATGCATGAACTTGTAGCCTATTTCTTTTACAAACCAATTTCATTTGAACATTGGAAGTCTGCCTTTGTTTTCTGCTGGATAACTTGGTAGGCAACTAATTAATTTTCTTGTGGCCAGATGCTGGAGCCTACCCTGTTGTTAATGAGACTTCACTTACACAAACAGTCTCAATGAGGTTAACAGCAACCCGTGTGCGCATGGAAGTCCCTGATGCAGCTGCTGTATGCTGAGAAATGTTAGGCTTGGTCTCAATCCCCACTTTTACCTGCAAAAAATTCCCCTTTCTTCCCCAGGATCCTGTGCATACACTGAATATGGCTGGACTGCGTAACGCATACATGGAGGTACCCAAGCTAGCTTTGGTAACGAAAACAACAGCCACAAACCTGCTTTTAAGAGGGCTAATTGTAGTTTGGGTGGGAGAGCATGCTGTCCAAATTGCTGCGCAGCTAATGTATGGATTCATGTCTTGTTAAATGGCAGGATGGGAATTTCAAGAGCATTTTGAAACACATCAGTCTTGTAGTGATCAAAAAGCTGTTGTCACAGCCAAGTGGTTAGGTTGAGTGAGCCGGGTGTCTAGGGTGCCAAATAAGGGTGATGATTTGGAGCAGGTATGATGTAGCTGAAAGGGCTGGAGAAATATTGCAAGGATATCATAGAATCATA